>OX418220.1:66864492-67047071 GCA_948455865.1 Conomelus anceps | reverse complement strand
AATATTTAAAAATAAATTTCTTCAAAGGTAACATAATCTTTCCTCCATGATTGTGATATATTTATACTTTTGAGGTTTATTTGGTTATAAAAAAACAACATAAATAATAGATTTATCCTTGAAATTTAAGTCAACTAATAACTTGACTGAGCTTGTCACCATTGATACTCATCTCATATATTTTTGACTGCTTTTTCGTTCACTAATTTCTCAACAAACTCAAAATTCAAAGTCAGATTTAGTTCCCAAAACGTGTTTCAGTGTAAGTTTTAAAAGAATTGCTCTCGGTTGAAGTTGAAGTGTAAATAATAGGCGATGTGAGCCAGAAAGTAACTTGCCTGAATGATAATCAAAATGCCGCGTAACTTGATACTTATTATCTGAGGCCAAGTTATGTTAACGTTTATTTTATTCCAAGTCGTAATCTCGTTTTGAGGACCTGTAAGGTGTGGCTCTCTCATCTGTGCTCACTCTTTTTCAGCTTGTCCTTTTCAAATACAGATTGAAAATTGTCTTGTCGTTAGTTGAGCACATTGACCATTTTGTTACTCTATACTTTTTAAAAATAATACGAACATTATTGGTTCTGGCTATCCACAATTGTTTATTTTGTTTAAAGCAATACATGTTTGAATGTAAACTTGTATCTTTTTCACATTGTTTTTCGATATTTAGTTATTTGAATGTAATTCGAATCTTTTTTACAATTTCAGGTTCAAAATCACCACATCTCAGTCATTTTCATGATATTATCATTTTTATTCTATCGTCAGTATTTACCCTCTCAGGTCTCATGGTCGAGTTAATTCAATTTTCAAATAGATGAAATAATTTTTTTTACTTTCTAAATTTATTTCCACGGTAGAAGCTAATGAAAAATAATTAGACAACTGTAAACGTCGCCGATCATAAGGCTTCACTCTTGTGTGGAGGGTCAGCAAGGCCTATTTACCCTACCAAAACTACCATGTGTCTAAGCAATTTCTACGCACTAAGGGACTGTTGCACCTCGCCAATACTACCCCAATGGTGGCGTCAGCTTGGCTCACACTCTTGAAGAGAGAGTGGTTAGAATGAAAGAACTTAAGGTTTGCTGACCTCCGCTTCTCATCGAACCATGGGAGCAGCAGACCACGGAGAGGTGCATCAGAGACCCTCTAAATACTTAACACTAATCATGATCAGGAATGAGAGAGCAACAAAGTGTAAGGTCAAGCACTTATTATTGACTTTTATCAACCAACAGATAATAACATAACTCAAAATCACACAATAATGATAATCTTGAAAGAAATAAACTGTCCCTTGTCAATGTAGGCAGCTACAGTTTACCTACAAACATTGCCAATATCAAAAATTATACGAAACAACAAAATATCTAAATAACTGTTATTTATAACTGGAGCAGTTATTAATCACTGGAACGGTTACTAATCACCGGAGCAGTTACTGGTAACTGTTACTAATCACCGGAGCAGTTACTGGTAACTGTTACTTTGTACCGACAACGGAACCTATTATTATTCATTGTTATGGCTAACTGTTACTTCCCAAAATTAACAAATTCTAACAATTACAGTAACATTTAACATTAACATTTACTTCCCAATTAACAAATATCCCCAAATAAATGATTCAATTAGTACTTCTTGAGCTATTTCTCAATTAAACCCTTTAATTGCGGTACTTGCTCACAATAGGCGAATATAGACCATTATATCATGATTATAACTATAAATATTCAACTATCATTACTATATTTATCTCAAAATTCCTTCCTCAAGATACATGGCACTAAATTATGCTTCCATTAATACAACTTTACTATACTATCAAATAATGCCCAATACAACAGTTTAACTTCCGTAAAAAGAAGAACACCCTAAAATCTACATTTATCATTTAGTAATACACCCTCTTATGAAAAATACCCTACACTGAGCACTTTGCCCATACTACGCAATCTTACTACTAAATTACACTATAATATAATCATTATTAATTACAAGATATAAATTGCCCTCTCTCTCGCTCTCTCTCTCTCTCCTTTTGCCAAATAATAACAATTTACTATTAATCTGAAATGGGTCACTCACCCAGCAACAAATAAACCAAAGTCATTTCGCTCCTAGTGGTCATGCCGGAACACTCGCGATAATTCGGTCTGTCTCGCACTGTACTCTTTTTCAGACTGAAGAAAAATTATTCAATTATAATATTGAAAGAATAATTACTCTTCATAAAAATGTACAACACAACAGGCGACTGGACGAGGCACCGGTCAGAGAACAATAGGTGTAACCCAGCACCAAGTTACAGTGAGAGAGACAAAAGAGAGAGAAAGAGCGGTGAGCATAAAAACATCAAGATAGCTCAACTGATTGTATTTTTTTTTTCTCGTATTCCATAAAATTTCAATTGTTCACTCATTTCATTACATTCCCCCCACCTTTTAAAAAGGGTGCATACCCTTGATTCACTGATCACTAACACTTGACACTCCTGGATTAATTGATGGTTGTCCCAGCAGGGTGGTTGCCTTCTTGAGCTCTTGGAGCACCACTGCTACAGGAAGTTCACTGGTGCCTGCAGCATCCACCAAAGGGTGGGTCCTCACGGGTGCAGATGCGCCCAACTCAGATTCAGGTCTCCGTGGCTTCCATTTCTGCAACAGGACTCTTGCTACGACTGCTCCGGATAGGACGACCACCAAGATCACCAGGATGGTCACCACAATTGACCCAATGGGCCAGGACTGCTGCTTTGGTGTTGATAGGTCTGCCAAAGATTTCTGCAAGTTGTCAATGGTTGTCTCTGCATCTCCAGTAGAACTAGGCCAGTAATGACCTTCCTCTCGCATCTGGTCCACAGCATCCTTGATATCCTGGGAGGAGGGCTGAACCTCCCCAGCATCCAAAATCAGCCTTGATGGAACTGGGATCTCCACCACCCGTTTCTGCAACTCTGTTGGGCTGGTGGTTCTGGTATTTGGAAGGAGCTGGTAGGAGTTGGTGGACACAGTACACCGTGCAGCTGCCTGGAGCTCTCCACTGCCCTGGAGATTGGTCTGGGTGACTATGAACTGGTCACCCCTCTGGCAACGAGAGACCAATTGTTGCGCCTCCCGCAGGCTGAAGATCCAACAGTTATTGGGTCGATCAAAATACCAGGAGTCGGATGATCGGTCCACCACCACCACCTTGGGGCAGCGAACCTCTGCTTCTTTCATGTTCCCCAGGAACAGTGAGCTGAGACATGAGTGTTCATGTCTACGAACCACGGGTCTGGTAATGGGGCAGATGGTCAAGATGCCCGCACGACAGAGGGACACCTCTTCCTTGGGAAGCACTACATAATGCTCCCGATCTTGGCTGATAAGAAGATGGTCAGGCATCAGTGTGTACTTCACCACCAGGCTGGAACCAGGTGAGGTAATTGGCACAGACAGCCCCTGGAATAGCTCAAATCGTCTGCCCCCTGCAGACAAAGGTAGATCCACCAAGACTTTGATGATCCCATCAATGGAAATAGCACTCACTTCTGCCACCCGGTAATAGGCATAAACACTGGATGGGCTGGTCCCGGAAATAAACTCTAAACCTTGCGGCAGACCGTTTCTGACCCTTTCTAACATTTGGCTCAATTCGAGAGGAGAGATTAGGCTTACACTAAATTGATTTTGAGAGATTTCTTCCATTGCTTTTAAAATATTTCTTAAGTCTATTAATGCTTTCATAGCTACTAATTCTAAATCATGAACTACCGAAGAGGTATTAACAAAATATCTAAATTGGTGTTCTAACATAACTGTCCTATTGAGTAGCCTTGCCGCCCATTGTGCTGCTCTTGCAGTCTCTTTCTCCAGCCTCTCAGACAAGGTGTGTAGTTGTGCTGAATTCTCCTGAGATTGCTTACTCAGCTGTCTTGTCAAGGTTAGGTGTTCTTGCTGAAGGTGAATGACATCTCCCGTTTGTTGTTTCAGAATCTCTAAAGTGTGCTGTACTAGTTGGACATCTTCATCTTCTGCTGTTCCAAATAATAACTTCAAAATTTTTCCACCTAGGTTTATTAGTCCTCTTTTGACTCTTCCATGTGGCAAGAAATCATTCAGGGTATTGATCACTTCTCCCATTTCTGTCTCCAAATTCATGATCCTTTTCATGGCTCCTAGATGAATTCCAAAGAGTGGTTCTTGTGTAGATAACTTGAGCAATTGTTCATTTGTTGCCTCAGTTCTAGTCCTTAGCAGGGCTAGTCCTTCTCCTATCTCAGTGACATTGATAGCAACCATGATCCGCCACCGATCACCTGTCAGCAGCACATCACCATGGGGTATAAACCAAACCCCCATCTCCCGTTAATTGTCTTCTGCGCCATACACATACAAGATTCCTGTGAACATAAACAAGGACTATCTTGTCACCTATTCTTCTCCCAGCTCCTCAATTAGCTGGAGTTTCAAATTTCCATATCAACATAACTAATCCTCTAATCAAACTATATAATAACAATGATAATAATAATAACTAATTCATTCAACAACATAACAAATAATTAATCATCACACATCATTATTCCCCCTCCTCCAGGGAATATTTCTCAACACTCCTTCATACCGGCATCCGATTCACTCACAAGGAACTCCCTACTCGATCCAGGAGCTGCCCTGTTTGATCCTTGGATGATTAGGTGAGAGTTCTTGTTCGACTTCTTAGGATATAGGGGGATACTCTTGTGGACCCCTGGTCTCGACCCTCAGGTTCATAAGTTGGATCAATTGGATTCCTAGCAGGCAGTTCTGGACTTGGAGGATCATCTTCCTCTGTAAACACCTCATCTTCGTCACCGGCTGACTCTTCCATCTGATTTCCTATTTCCACAATATCTCCCAATTGTCTATCCTCCTCTTCCTCCTCTAAGGGGGAACAGTATTCATTTTCTTCATCTTCTATTTGGTCATCCCGAGGAGCAGTCTCCTTTACTTCCTCTTCTGGAATTGTCCTCGAATCATTCTGTTCAGTACATACTTCTGGTTCTGGTTCAGTCACTTCATGGCCTGGCTTCAGGCGATTAATATGCACATTCATCTGCCGACCACCTGGCATAGCCAACATATAATTGACTGGTGACATTTTCTGATTTATCCTAAAAGGACCAACCCAGGGTCGATGAAACTTGGTAGCTTCGCCTGGCTTTACTGCTGGGTCATGGAGATAGACCCAATCTCCAACACTAAATTCTCGCAGTTTCCTACCTTTGTTTGCAACAGCTGTTCGTCTGCTGGCTGCTTCTGTGGACTGTTTCACTGCATCTTGATAAGCAAGCCGAAGTCTCTTTTTAAGTTTCTCTAAGTGTTCCTCTACAGTGTGTCCTTTGATCTCATCTGGAATTGGCTGACTTCCTGGAAGTATCATTTCACGCCCATGCTGTAGGTATAATGGGGAGTACCCAGTTGATGAGTGGGGTACTGAACGGTAAGCCATCAATGCAAATGGTAACCACCTGTCCCAGTCATGACCATCCCTCTGGACAAAGTGGGCCATGGATTCATTTAATGTTCGGTGTAAACGTTCCACCCTACCATTCCCTTCTGGATGATAGGCGGTAGTCTTGATTTTCTGTATCCCCAGCAAACGGCAAGTTTCTGTGAATAGCACAGACAGAAAATTTCGCCCTTGATCACTCAGAAGCCGAGTAGGAATGCCATGCCTGGATATTATTTGGGTTACAAAAGCTGCAGAAATAGTTTCTGCTGTCTGGTCTGGTAAGGGTATTGCCTCTGCATACCGGGTAAAATGGTCAATAAAGCTTACATAGTACCGATTTCCATTCATGCTGGTAGGCAGTGGTCCAACAACATCCATTGACACCATCTCAAGAGGATAAGTTGGTTCATAGACAGTCTCCAAGGGTACCTTTAGAGACTTTGGGGTCTTTCTCAGGGCACAGTCTTGACATTTATTCACATGCTGCTTT
Organism: Conomelus anceps; assembly: GCA_948455865.1. Classification (NCBI taxonomy): domain Eukaryota; kingdom Metazoa; phylum Arthropoda; class Insecta; order Hemiptera; family Delphacidae; genus Conomelus; species Conomelus anceps. Next base: position 67,041,095 of record OX418220.1, on the reverse strand, counting down.
GAATCTTCAGACATTCCAGGCCAATAATATCGTTCCTTCAACCTGAGAATGGTTCTCTCAACTCCGGGGTGCCCAGCCCAGGGTGCATCATGACATAGCTTTAATACTGCTTTTCGTAAATTTGAAGGGACTGCAATTTTCCATTGAGCTGCCTCTTTCACACCAGCAGTCCACCAAATGACGCCCTGTTCCTGCACTCCTGTTCCCTTGTTTACTAACTCCTGACACCAGTTGTCATTTAGCTGTTCTTCTAGGATATCTCCTTCATCAAGACCTTCCATCATAACTCCCATCACTGCTCGACTCAGAGCATCAGCATTGGTATGCAGTTTTCCTGGCTTGTGGACTACATCATATTCAAATTCTTCCAAGCGGAGTGCCCATCTGGTCAATCGGGATGATGGATCTCGCAGACTCAGCATCCAACGCAGAGCAGCATGATCAGTCACAAGAGTGAACTTGTGTCCCAGAAGGTAACAGCGAAATTGGCGTGTGGCCCATACCACTGCTAGTAGCTCCCTCTCAGTGGTTGAATAGTTGCACTCTGCAGAGTTCAATTGACGGCTGGCATAAGCCACTGGACGTTCACCCTCTTCGGTTTGCTGAGATAATACAGCTCCTATGGCTGTTCCTGATGCATCCGTTGCCAATATGAATGGCTTTTCAAAATCTGGGAAGATGAGTACTCTTTCAGAGCAAAGAACATTCTTGAGCTTCTGAAAAGCTAATTCTTGCTTGTTTCCCCATTCGAATGGGCTCTCCTTCTTAGTAAGCTCAGTTAGGGGTTGAGCAATCTGTGCAAAGTCAGGTACAAACCTTCGGTAATAGCCAAATAGTCCCACAAGACCACGCACTTCCCGGACGTTGGTTGGTCTTGGAAAGTTCTTCACAGCCTCAATTTTTGCTGGATCGGGCTTCACACCATTTGATGTCACAAGGTGCCCTAGATATTGCACTGTGTCTCTGGCAAAAGCACATTTTTCCAAGTTGGCCTTCAGGTTTGCTTTTTCAAAGATGTCCAAAACATGTCTTAACCTTTCTGCATGTTGTTCTACTGTACTACTGAATATCACTACATCATCTAAATAGACTAAACATTCAACACCCTTTATTGCTGCTAGTAGGTTATCCATTAATCTCTGAAATGTGGCTGGTGCTCCTGTCAACCCAAATGCCATTCTCCTATATTCAAAATGGCCACCCACAGTAGAGAAAGCTGTCTTTTCCTGGTCTTCAGCTGCTATGCGGATTTGGTGGTACCCACTGTGAAGATCTAAGGTGGAGAAGTACTTACTCTTTCCCAGGCTTTCCAGGGTCTCATTGATAAGAGGAAGTGGATAAGCATCTGTCTTAGTGATTCCATTTAAGGCTCTAAAGTCAGTGCAGAACCGGTACTTGATACTGCCATCAGTTGACTTCTTTCTTACCAGCACAACCGGTGCACTCCAAGGGCTGGTGGAGGGCACAATTACACCCTTATTAAGCATTTCGGCCAAGTGTTCCTCTACTACTGGTCTCAGGTGATAAGGTACACGGTAGGGACGCTTGGCAATAGGTCCATCTGTAGTTGTGGGAATTCGGTGTTCCACACTCTCTGTACAACCCTCCAGTCCTGGTTCCTCAAAGACAGTGGAGTAACTCTGTAGTACCTCCTCTAAAATGCTAGCGTCATTTGTTGGTAAATGATTCAGCTTCTCCTTCAGCTGAAGCTTCAGTTTGTCCTTTTCTTCCTTTCCTGTGAGTGCTGCTACTTGGAAACTCACCAGTTCTGGCTTAATGAACTCGGCTTTTCCCATGAGTTGTTTTCGATGGATAGTGAGAGGCATGGAGGTCAGGTTCACCACACTCATCTTGGTACTTCCCTTTGTTGGTCGGTGGATACTTCTTCCAGTGCGCAGTCCTGATGGAAGTGGAACTGGCTCAATTAATATGTCTTCATCATGGATATCCTGCTTGACCATCACTTCAATCAGTAATTCTGACTGTGCTGGCACAATGATATGTCTCACTGCATGTACATTGAATGTAAACTCGTCATCTTCAGTAACCTTGTTTCTACATGAACCACCAAGGGGTTGACAGTGAGTCATGTTCTTGATCTCCGACTTCTTCTTCTTGGATCTTGAACTACTCTCCCTTGATTCATCACTAGACTTGTCTGTCCTAGCTGTATTTTCTACTACTCTCACCAATCTGGTCTCTTCCTCCATTGAGGTGTTCAGTACCTGGTTGACAGTTCCTCCTTGGTCTTGCACACCATCTTCTTTTTCATCTACTAGGTCTGTTTGAATTCCAATCTCTTGAACAGTTGATGTCTGACTCTGACTATCCCTCACTCCATTGATGTTCTTCTTTTCTTCAAAAATTTCTTCTTCCATCAGGTCCCTATCATACTGAATTCCCTGGTCATTATGTTCAATAATTTTACTGGGGCTAGCAGTTGGTCCCAGACCAGACTGTTCCAAACAGTACTGCCTCCCATGTCGCTGCTCCCAGCAGCACAATCTTACAGCTGAGTCATCCTTACACAAGCAAATTTCTATTGCTCCCTTTTTCATCCATACAGTCTCAGCCTGGACTCCTCGAAAAGTCACTCCACCATTGCGGACATCAATTACAGCTCCCAGCTTCTGAAGTAGGTCCCAGCCTACTAATCCATCTCCAGATATGTCAATGGGGGCCACCACAAATGTGTGCTGCACCCGCAAGTGTGCAACCTCACAATCCAGTGTTTGGGTTCCACAGATACCAATGGTGGCTCCAGTCACTCCTCTGGCAGTCACCTTTCCCACATCCATAACAACTCCTGGGATGGCTTCCTTCAGAATGCTAATTTCAGCCCCAGTGTCTATCAACAGTTCTTTCTCTTGCTTGCCTATTTTCACTCTAAGCAGGAGACCACTTTTTGAAGCTGATACACTGGGGACTATCACTGTAGGTTCCCTTATTCTGGTTGGCCGGGCAGCAGGGATGCTCCCGGCCCCTTGTCGTTTGGGGTCCAAGCGTTTCCTTGACTGGGAGGCATCGGCTGCTCAAATCTGCCTCCTCCTTGAGTTGGCCCTTGCGCTCTGCGTGCACAAGCATATGACAGGTGCCCTGGGTCTCCACACACAAAACAAAAGCGGGGAGGACGTTGCCCTGATGATCTGGGAACGTTTTGAACCTGACCAAATCCTTTTTGAGGCTGATTGCTTTGAGCTGACCCTTCTCGGCGTCGGGAGGCACAATCTCTAGCAAAATGACCTGGGCTCCCACATGCAAAGCAACTATTTGTTCACCTATTCACTGATGGAAAGGAGGGCCTCCTAGCCTTCTGGGTATGGATAGCATTCACATTAGTCTCCTCCTCCATCCCTGGGGATTGACCATACAGTAAGGCAAATACATCTCTTGGCTGGTTACTGGTGGCTTGATCAACCCTCTCGGCCACGGTGATTGCTGCCTCCAAATCTTGGGGGGGATGAATCTGCAAAGTCACAGCTGCATTTCCCTGGAGCCCTCGAACGAATGCTGCTAGAACAGTACGCTGTAGTTGAGCACGTGCCCAGTTAGCCTCCAGAGGATTAGATGGAATTGGAATAGCCTTCAGCCCTAGCTCTAGACATCTGTCTGCAAATGCTCGTGCGCCTTCACCTCGTTGTTGTTGAATATTGCTTAGAGCTAACAGCCACCTCTCAGGATCTAAGGTTTTCTCAAATCGCTTGAGCAGAACCCTCTCATAGTCTAAGAATGTTGAACTTTCCTCTGCCAGCTCTGGATGAATCTCTAAGCATGCAGCTGCTGCACCAGTTGTTTTGAGCCGACAGATAAATTTTCGGTCCCTGTCCTCCCAATTTCCTGTCTGAGCACAAAGCTTGATGTTCTGAATGAATTCTTTGATGGTTTGCCCTCCAGTCTCACCAGAAAATGTCTTGATCAGTGACTGTAACCCCAGATCTTTTCGTGTAGGGGTGGGTGCAGTTCTAGTTGGATTGACCACCACTTGTGAATTTTCTAGCTCAGCCACTAATCTAGCCTTTTCCTGCTCATCTCGTGCAGATCGCTCTTGCAAAGTTCTTGCTCGGATTCGAAGCTCATCCAACTCTCTCAATATTTCTGGGGGCACAAAAGCTGCCGCCGCCCCAGCCTGATCCTCCCTTTCCGTGATAGGCATTATTGCAGCCTATCCCACCGCTGCCACCAATGTAAACGTCGCCGATCATAAGGCTTCACTCTTGTGTGGAGGGTCAGCAAGGCCTATTTACCCTACCAAAACTACCATGTGTCTAAGCAATTTCTACGCACTAAGGGACTGTTGCACCTCGCCAATACTACCCCAATGGTGGCGTCAGCTTGGCTCACACTCTTGAAGAGAGAGTGGTTAGAATGAAAGAACTTAAGGTTTGCTGACCTCCGCTTCTCATCGAACCATGGGAGCAGCAGACCACGGAGAGGTGCATCAGAGACCCTCTAAATACTTAACACTAATCATGATCAGGAATGAGAGAGCAACAAAGTGTAAGGTCAAGCACTTATTATTGACTTTTATCAACCAACAGATAATAACATAACTCAAAATCACACAATAATGATAATCTTGAAAGAAATAAACTGTCCCTTGTCAATGTAGGCAGCTACAGTTTACCTACAAACATTGCCAATATCAAAAATTATACGAAACAACAAAATATCTAAATAACTGTTATTTATAACTGGAGCAGTTATTAATCACTGGAACGGTTACTAATCACCGGAGCAGTTACTGGTAACTGTTACTAATCACCGGAGCAGTTACTGGTAACTGTTACTTTGTACCGACAACGGAACCTATTATTATTCATTGTTATGGCTAACTGTTACTTCCCAAAATTAACAAATTCTAACAATTACAGTAACATTTAACATTAACATTTACTTCCCAATTAACAAATATCCCCAAATAAATGATTCAATTAGTACTTCTTGAGCTATTTCTCAATTAAACCCTTTAATTGCGGTACTTGCTCACAATAGGCGAATATAGACCATTATATCATGATTATAACTATAAATATTCAACTATCATTACTATATTTATCTCAAAATTCCTTCCTCAAGATACATGGCACTAAATTATGCTTCCATTAATACAACTTTACTATACTATCAAATAATGCCCAATACAACAGTTTAACTTCCGTAAAAAGAAGAACACCCTAAAATCTACATTTATCATTTAGTAATACACCCTCTTATGAAAAATACCCTACACTGAGCACTTTGCCCATACTACGCAATCTTACTACTAAATTACACTATAATATAATCATTATTAATTACAAGATATAAATTGCCCTCTCTCTCGCTCTCTCTCTCTCTCCTTTTGCCAAATAATAACAATTTACTATTAATCTGAAATGGGTCACTCACCCAGCAACAAATAAACCAAAGTCATTTCGCTCCTAGTGGTCATGCCGGAACACTCGCGATAATTCGGTCTGTCTCGCACTGTACTCTTTTTCAGACTGAAGAAAAATTATTCAATTATAATATTGAAAGAATAATTACTCTTCATAAAAATGTACAACACAACAGGCGACTGGACGAGGCACCGGTCAGAGAACAATAGGTGTAACCCAGCACCAAGTTACAGTGAGAGAGACAAAAGAGAGAGAAAGAGCGGTGAGCATAAAAACATCAAGATAGCTCAACTGATTGTATTTTTTTTTCTCGTATTCCATAAAATTTCAATTGTTCACTCATTTCATTACACAACTAATTACAAATATCGCCTATCAGACTTGACTTAATTGGTGAGGTTTCCTTCTCTATTTTTATTTTTTGTTTCTTATTAATCGACAAAAGACTTGTCCATTTCGATGTAAGGGAAACCAGATTAATCTTTTAATTAGAGCAATATTTTAACCAAAATAATTTATTCACGCAACTATAATGAAGTAGCTAGTCTTTGACGTTCTTTTTGGATTGGCCAGAAAAAATACTCATCTCTCTGCTGTAAAATCACTTCCCGGTGGTTCGGAACCCACCTAAAACTGTACGTCCAACTCATCAATCACCATCATTAAGCTTATTATCCAGGCAGTGGTTTCAGACCTCTGTGGGCTTTAAAAATAAAAATAAATAAAAAAGCAGTTTATTATGATAAGCATTCAACCGAATCTATCATTAAAGGATCTCTGATCAATCAAATCCAATGATTGCCATCAACTACATTAAAATCTATCACAAGTGTGCTGGCGTTCTTATACCGTTTTGTCTTCTAATCACAAAAATTGAAATTAAAGTATAATTCACATGAATGACCTTCATTTTTAAGCTTTACCAATTAACTTCTCATACCTAATAATCTCCTCAAATAGATTATTTCAAAAAACCTTATCCTTATTATCCCTAAATCTTATCCTTAAAAAAATCGCATACCTCATATTGTTCTATGGATTTGAAAATATAATAAATATTTTTGTAAGATATAGTTTCACAAAGTTTTCTTTCCAATACCGGCTTTAAACAACGTTTATTTTGCATAGGATTTACTCCCCACTGGACTTGGAATAAGGTAAATAACGTTGATGATGATGATGATATTGTTGTTGATTATGTCATTGATGATGAATGCAAGTTTTGAGGGTTTGATAAGGTGTCATTAACTAGGTATCTCTTCAATTGTACAACTTCAATGGTTCATCCAATATTTTCAAATTAATCTCATCTATTTATTGAATCTCCTGAGAACTATGATATTTTATCTCATTATTTAACATGTCAGGGTACCGAGCTCCGCTCGGGGGTAAATGTTTCACGTGTCTGGAAGTTTTATGATTTTTAATTTCTTTTTCAATAAAATTTATCCCTTTTTCTACAAAAACCTGCTTGGTTCTCTGTCCATAGAAAACAGTTCCAGCCATGTTACGGTTGAAATACAGCAAAATAAACACACATTCAAACGGTCTTAAGTCACTGGCTACTGTTTGCATAAAGAAGCGCATATTTAAGCGTGGCTCTAACATATTTGTTACTTCTCATCCATGCAGAGAATAATAAAATAAAATTCATTATAACTCATTGATAAATTATAGAGAAAAATAGCTGAGAGTGCCTTTTCACATGATGATCCAAAATCATTAGAAAAGTTTAGTTTTGCAATCACCAAAGAAATGGTAAAATTATGGGGTAAATTACGCGCAGAGCATTGATTCTCCAGCCATATGTTTCCTACATAACTGCAAAGCTCCGACTACACGGTACACGCGTAAGTTTCTGTGTTCCAGGCAGCGTAAATAACGTCAAGAGAGAGCGACGTCAACCATCTGATTGAAATTACGTTTTTATCAGCCGTTCCGGATAGATAGCTCCTTTTTGTCTCCTTCAGCAAATTTTCATACCCTAGCGCAATCGTATTTTTGCACAAAAAAAAACCTGAATACCAATTTTCGTGACAATCGTTGAAGCCGTTCCCGAGAAAAAAATTATAAAAATACAATTATTGCTCGTTTAGAAGCGATTCCACAAATATCATAGGATAGTCATGTCGAATAAAACCAACATTCGTGAAAGAAGTCGGCTTTATTTGGAAGACAGGATTTAAAATCGTCCTACACATCGTTATAGCTTGTTACACTTGTCTGTTGTGCAGTTATCTGTCCACTTAAATTTCCTATCCCTTCTCATTCTTGTTTTCGATCTCTTTTTAGTGCCAGACAGAATTATAATTGCGAAAAACTATCCTGCTCATCAGGTAATGAGCAAGCCATATCACACAGACTAGAAAGAGAGAGAATGAGTGAGAGTGTGAGAGAGAGTGACTCCAAAAGATATCCTGGGCTTCCTCTCGATAATCCGCCTTCTATGCTTTCGGATAACGAGCAGTAACTACCTACACCATTATCTGTTCTTCTAAATCTATCTTCTATCGCACTTCTTTTATCGTTATTGATGCAAAATGTATTCTCTTTCTTCCTCTTTTCAACTAACACCTAATTTTTCTTTCTCCATCCTCCCCAACATTTATCTATCAACCTATTTCCTTTCTCTTTTCTTCTCAGCTGCTCATCACATAAAAAGAATAAGTAGGTGGGACAATTTGTTACTCTATATGTGTACAATTTTCTCATACAATTCGTTGCCCTTGAACAACGCAGTTGTGCCTGCAATTATTACCCCCCCCCCCCTTTATTTGTAGGCACCTTTTTTCCAACTTTAATCTAATTTTGTGCTATTGTTCAAAATTGTTCATCATTCTATTTTCAATTTCAATTTCAATTTTATTCATGTAAATTATACAGCAACATACACTCTTCAATTCCGGGAAGTGATAGCCGCGAGCCGTAGCAGGTATCTGTTCAATCAGATAGAGATAATCTGCGTTTTCTTAGGTCCTGTTTGTAACGGTGACCGATTGGATTGACCAGCAAAACAAACACTGTTCTCTGCTGTAAAATCAATTCCCGGTGGTTCTGAACCCACCTAAAACTGTAGGTCCAACTCATCAATCACCATCATTCAACTCATTACCCACGCACAGGTCTCAGACCTATGTGGGCTTCATCCTCAAAAAAAAATTAAATGAATTGTTATCAATTAATGATAAATTTTGTTCTTCGTGAGAAATTGCCCAGCCATGGCTCGCTGTTGGCTACCACCCACATAGTTGATTGTCAGAACGAATGAATTTCAAATAGAAGTCAGCCTCAGAATACGCAGTGCGTAAATCACTGACTGCAGCAGACCACCAGCACTTCAAATCAATATAGAAAATTAAACAGTGCAAGTTTGATTTTCACAACTTTGCTGTTTGTGGATTGTGTTTGTGTATAACCGTAGAAAACATGAACCAGAAATCTGACGTTCTGTTGTTTAATGGCTATTCTAGGTTTTATTTGGCAATCAAATAGCTTAGCCTAGAAAATATTCACAATTATATGTTTTTGATTCATCATCACATATTAAAAACATACTGTATATTGAAATCAATCAATCAATTTATTATCCTCAAAATAATACAAATTCACTGTTAGCAAAATCACAATTACAAATTCAATAACAATATTTACAATAAAGAAATAAAATTAACAAATAAATAAATATAACAATATAAATAAATAGAAAATAGAAATGAATATTAACAATATTTACAGAAAACAAGAAAAAGTACAACAGAGAAAAATCAAAATACAGTAGAATCTCGATTATCCGAGGTAATTGGGACAAGACCACCTCGGATATGAAATAACTCGGATAAAACGGAGGTCAAGTGCTACTACCAGGAAAAGTCAAATAAAAGTAAAAAATAAAAAATCTACATACCTTATTTTAACTGAGACCATGACATTACATGATAAAAAGTATGAAACGCATCTTCCCACTGTATTATTCTTGAAATATAAAGAGCTTCGTTTTTATTCTTTCAACTCATCACTAGCTCGGATAACCCGGAGGCTCGGTTGACCGAGACTCGGATAATCGAGATTTTACTGTTCCTGCAAAGGTTTCCCTGAGCGGTATTCAATGACAATGATTTAGTCGAATGAAAGAAAGATGAAAATTGAATTTTTTAAGATTTGAAGAAACAGAATGAGAAGGAAGAAAATATAATAGTAGCACAGAAGTACAAGATTTTTATGAATTAGAATATTTTATCAGTTTTATATTTTCAGAAATGACCCATTCATTAACCGTTTTACCAAATGATGAATTTTTCTTATTTTGTGTTAATAAATAAACAGGGATAATATTTGCCACTTTTCCAGTAATATAAGTGAACAGTCTTCTACATACATTTAAAAGAGTTATTCTCATTGGAAATATTGAATGATAAGGTCGTATATTATGAATTAATAATAGATTGACAATAATATCAATTCTAGTTTTATTAATGGATTAGATATAATTATAGTATTCATAATGAAAGACCTGATCAGTAGCGGCTCTCGATGTGGGGGGGGGGGGGGAATAAATCACAAATGGGATTTTGAAGAACATTTATGGCGAAATGTCCCCTCTTTCCTTCCCCATCACTAGTAAATTCCCGATTTTGGTGGTCATTACCTCCCCTGGGATCGTCTTTGAATTCGATGTTATCACAGCTATATGCTATTGAAAAAGATGAGATATAATTGGGAAATAAATCTTATAATATTCTTAGATTTAGATTAAAACTATAAAATATCTTATTGAAATTAAACAAAAATAACCATCTCCAATGATAACATTAAAGCTGTAAGTTTCTATTGTTTGTGAATGTGTATGTATTCAATAAATAAAAAATAACTAGAATTCGGATTTTTTTGTTGAAAATTTGTGGAGAAAGTAGGTGTCTTCTGCTTGATTATGTTTTTTTTTAAAGAACTAATCTACAAGTTCAATGATTTCGTTCAATTTCTATTTATTTCAAGAATAATTAATTAATTTACCACATAACTCAGGCATTGGGTGTGGCTGGAGCTAGAACATGCATCAAGCGGCGAAAACTCATTTATCATTTCTGTATTGGTCAACGGGGTCATATCAGTGGATTTGTACATACAACACATACACGAGACTGGCCAATACGTGACAGGTTGTTCAATTAAAGTGTAATTACTTTGAATTTATTGCAGCAACAATTGATCGATTTGTATAACAAATGTGACCTTGCTGAAAGCAAACCAACATTGTATTATTGTCGGATTGATTCGTTGAACCGTGGATAACTGATTAGTTGCTATAATAAACAATAATTTGAATCGTGATGTTTGTATTAAATCTACATGATATACATTAATAGTAAGGAGTAAGTACTGGACTCTATATCTATATCTTAATACAAATACACGAGCATAATACACTATAGGAGTACACAATAGAAACCCAATGCACGAACACGTGTAGTAGTAATAATGAAAACTATACAATAATATGTATTTCGAGACTTCTTTTAGAGATAAATATTTTTATGGAATAAATACAAGATTGTGAAGTAATACTGCAGACTACAGTCTGGGATATGATACTCAACAATTTATTCTTCTCTGAGTGATTATCTTTTCACAATTTTGGCTGCCACATTGGATATTTTCCGATTCGGGGGACCGAAAGGGAATCTTGAAATTCATCTTAAATAGAGGCACTCCTCCTCCTCCTCATCCTCTTCCTCCTCTTCCTCCTCCTCCTCTTCGAGTTGATTTCAAAATGTTTGGATTATGCATAACATTCATTTCGACACCATTTGGAAGAACTTTAAAGCACTGGAAAGTGACAATAGTGTTAAAATAGCTTCATTATGCATGTTCTTTGATAATCCATGGAATAAAGTAAGCTGTATTGACACCGCTTTCCAACCTATTATGTACACTTTATAATGCAGTCGTTATAAAAATATTGAGCTCAGTACTGTTACTTAAAACAAGAAGGAAAGTTTCAAGTGTAAAATCTCCAGAAGTTTCTTATCGGTGGAAAATTTGACGGTTTCGAATTTCGAGGACTGATTGAAAATCATTGTAGCCGGGAAAACAACGAGGGGAACAGAGCCCATGGAAAAAGGGAGGAAGAGATGAAAATCGCGGCGGCTGTGAAAGGAAATTGGGAAAATCTGTATTTATCGAGGGGGAAGGAGGAGAGAAGAAGGAGGAAGGAGGAGACCGCTTTAGTTTATAAGTAGAAATGTGGAGGAGGCTGAAGCTGAGGCGCCGGAAGCCGTTTGCGACTAGTCGCCCCTTTTTTCTCCTTCTATATTTCGATTCTTCTTTATTTTTATTTTCCTTCTACGTTTTCTTCCTCTTTTTCTTATTAATTTATTTATTTTTTCTCTTACACTTCTCTTCTTTCTATTCTTCTTTTCTCCATCCTTCTTCTTATTCATTCTTCTTTTTCTTCTTATCCTCCTCCTCTTCCTCCTTTTCCTCCTTTTCCTCCTCGTACTTTTTCTTCTTCTACTTCCATCGTTTTTCTTCTACTTCTTCTCCTTCGTCTTCTTCTACCCCTCAGTTTTATTTCTCTTCTCTTTTCAATTTCGTTGATCTACTTAAGTCCTTCCTCTTTTCGTTTTCTCAGCGACTGTCTTCTCTCTTCCTATTATTGTTTCTCTTAATTAAATTTTTTTTTGCTTCCGATTCTATTCGATTTTGCTATTCTATCTTCTCTTATCATTTTCTTTTCCTTCCCCTTCTTAATCCGCTAAACACTCCTCCTCCTTCTCCTCCTTCTCCTCCTGCTCCTTCTTCTCCTCCTCCTCCTTCTCCTCCTCCTCCTCCCAATCCTTCCCCTCCTTCCCCTTCTTCTTATTTTCTTTCTCATTCTTCTCCTTCATCTCCTTCCCCTCTATCTCCTCCATCACCTCCTTCTACTCCCTCTCTCCTTCACCTCCTCCTTCTTCTCCTCCTCTCCTTCCTTTTTATTCTTGTCCTCTTCCATCTTCTTCTTCTTTTTCTCTTGCTCCTATTTATCCTCTTCTTGTCCTCTTCCTTATTCTCTTCTTCTTCTTATTCCTCTGTTTTACCCCTCATTTCATCCCCATTTTCTTCTTTTCCCGTCATACTACGTCTTCGCTATCCACGTTTCCCCCTCTTCTTCCTCATCATTGGCTCTTTTTCTCTCCTTTTATTGCTTTTTTGTTCGTTTCTTCTCACTATTTACCTCTTTATTCTTCTCTTTTATTATTCTTATACTTCTCCTTCTTCTGCTTCCCTATTTCTCTGCTATATCCCTCTTATTTATTCTCCTCCTTCTTTGTATTCTTCTTGATTTTTATTTCATCCCTCTTTTTCACGTTCTTCCATTGCTCCTGCTTCTCCTATCCGACCTTATCTTTATCTCCCGCTCTACTTTTTTACAGGTTCATCACTTTCAAACTCTCCAACTTACTGGATAGGCTCGCTACGATTTCCCCTTTCCATTCACCACCCTCGAAACCGAACAGATTATGTCAAAAGTAATACGATAAAGTGCAGTTTCCAAACTATTTTCCACACGAATTCTTTTCCCCCACTTCTTCTCTACCACTCTGTGGAAATCGCCTACAAAGTTTTCAATCTTGAATCGTTGTGGAAAGCAGAAACATAAATTCGGTTTCAAGGGATCAATTCTTTCCAGAAGCAAAACCATTCCTTGGATCATTTTCTTCTTAAAATCATACTCCCAAAATTATTATAGACTGCACAAAAGAAGTATCAATGATCCATCACTGTTCGCCCACCACGAGAATAGAGCTGGCAGGAATTCTAGGAATCTAGGATCTGGCCGAGTGGGGGTAACACAGTAAACCGGTCTTTGAATTTATCAACATTTGTAAAACAATTGCTCATCTTGTTTGCTAGGCGGCGTTGCGAACTCAACTGAACAAATACAGCCACGTTGGGTAGTAGACGGAAGTGTGCAAGAAAGAGAGAAACAGCATGTGATAGAGACAGCGAAGAAGAGCCTCCCCGCACACCTCATACGTCACCTCTATTCTCGTAGTGGGTGAACAGTAGTTTTACTAACACATCTCCGGCTGTACTGATGTGTTAGTGGAGCACGAAACCATGGCCCTTTGACTCAAATTGTTAGTTTAGTGAAATTTGACAACTTCTGTTTTGTTTCAATTATGGATGGATTTCACAATTATCAACAAAATATCAAAATCAGTTCTGATGAGAAGATATCTGCAAGCATTTTTCTACAGGAGATCCAAAATTATCGAACACTGGCTAAATTATCGTACATTTTGGAAAAATTATCGTACAATATCCAAGATATTCATTTTTAATTTTCTTCATCCAGGATAAATTAAGGCATACCACCTGAAAACTTCCACCACTACAACGTAGTAACTTGTGCGAGGATTAAAAAGTAAGAGCAAAATTGAAGTTGAAACGAAATTTGACTTCTGTTTTATTTCAATTATTATAGAGAGATTTCACAATTATCAGCAAAATATCAACATCAGTTCTACTTAAGATATCTGCAAGCAATTTTTCTACAGGAGTTTCAAAATTATCGAACAGTGGCTAAATTATCGTACATTTTGGAAAAATTCTCGTACAATTTCCAAGATATTTTTTTTTCATCTTCATCCAGGATGAATTAAGGCATACCACCTGAAAACTTCTACCATTGCAACGTAGTACCCTGCGTGAGGATTGAAAAGTAAGAGCAGAATTGAAGTTTAAACGATTCTCCTTCGCGGAAGTCAAAGTGTGATAAAATTTAGGGTACTCAACTTCAGTAGAGCTTGCTTGCTTTTTCGAACTGGTAGGGAGCTAGAAGCACTTTGGGGTTTCTGGAGGTCTCCAGGATGCGATGGAATGATTGAGATAGGGGTTGGAGCGGTTGGGGGGGATGGTTGGAGGGGGTAAGGGGGTCTGGGATTGCCTGCTTCTTTATGCTTCTCCAACCTGTTAATTGTATAACCGGTGCTTGGCAGAAGGGACGATATAAGTTAATTGAGAAAGTAATAGCATTAGAAACCCCCCGGCGAGCAGTCTCGGGGTCAAACAAGCGTCGTTCATTCTACCCTCTTCCTCCCTTTCCCCTCCCACCCTTATCCCTCTACCAATCCTCTCCACCCTACCTCCTACACACCCTTTTCCCCTTCCACTCTTACTCAACATCATTGGACTATAAACAACTGACTGACACAGAGGCAGTGTGAGAGTGAGTGAGAGAGAATGGTGAGTGATTGAGAGAAGGGAGTGAGAAGGAACGATGAGAGGGTGAGTAAGATTGAGTGAGAGTGAATAAGCCTTCAATTACTCCATTTCCCATGTTGGCTCACACCTGAAAGTTCCTTACATAGTTGTGCCTCCTCTACCAGTCACTAAATCACTAGAACGGAAACTTTCTACAGGTTGCTTTTAACGTACTTAGTTATAATAATGTAGAACAAGTAGCTTGGACACTGCTGACCTTGAAGGCCTTAGTTCGAGACCCAGCGGTTTCATAGTTTTGTGATGCCATCGTATTTATAAATTATTCTACTGTATTGATTATTTTTAATATTGCTCTTTTATTTATGTATCTTTAAACTTCTATGATATTTTACATGTATTATAATATCTAATATTAAAACTGACACTGTGCTTCACTTTTAAATGATGTTTTACTTACATATATTGGAGATGCTTGAGAATGCATTTCACTTCTGAAAAGAAGCTTCATCAGCCTCTTCTTTTCAGAAGTGAAATGCATTCCTCAAGCATCTCCAATATATGGGAGTAAAACATTATTTAAAAGTGAAATACAGTGTTAGTTTCAATATTAGATTGTTAATTAAGTATTTCGTCATAGAAAACATCACAGATATTATAATATGTCTCTTCTATGTTTCATGTTGTCAATAACTGTGATTTTATTCTGTAATCTATTATTTTTTTGTGCAGAAATGAAGTTTATTTATTCAACTCTTGTAACTGCTAAAAGCTTACTCAAGCATGACAGCAACCCAGGAGCGACTTCCATGTTCCACCCTAGTAAATCCACCAATAAAGTACAAACTGTTGAAAATATCAATGTCAATACTGCCGAATTCGCTAAGTAGAAATCTAGAAAAGTGAATTTTGGAATTTGAGGCATACTTTTTATTTTTCAATTAGAAGACGAAGGGCAGTAGAAGGAAGAAGAAGGAAGAAGAAGGAAGAAGAAGGAGGGCAGAAGATAGAGAAGAAGGGCACAAGAAGGAGAAGAAGGGGTGAAGAATGATCGAGAAGAAGGGCAGAAGATAGAGAAGAAGGGCAGTAGAAGGATGGAAAAGAACGGCAGAAGATAGATAAGAAGGGCAGAAGAAGGACCGAGAAGAAGGGAAGGAGAAGAAGGGCAGAAGATAGAGAAGAAGGGCAGAAGATAGAGAAGAAGGGCAGTAGAAGGATGGAAAAGAACGGCAGAAGATAGATAAGAAGGGCAGAAGAAGGACCGAGAAGAAGGGAAGGAGAAGAAGGGCAGAAGATAGAGAAGAAGGGCAGAAGATAGAGAAGAAGGGCAGAAGATAGAGAAGAAGGGCAGAAGAAGGAGAAGAAGGGCAGAAGAAGGATCAAGAAGAAGGCAGTAGAAGGAAGGAGAAGAAGAGCAGTAGAAGGAAGGAGAAGAAGAGCAGTAGAAGGAAGGAGAAGAAAGGCAGTAGAAGGAAGAAGAAGAAGAGCAGAAAATAAAGAAGAAGGGCAGAAGAAGGGGTGAAGCCAGAAAATACTGACAAGAATTGATAATTTAGTTTGAAATAACTGATAAATATACAGAAACAGAATTTATTAATTTCGAATTCCTCAAAGTGCTATTAATTAATCTATACTGAAGACTTCCGCAATGGCGGTCGTTGACAACAGCGTTGAATAATTTATGGAAATCGATGAATGCTACTGTACAAAAATATCAGTCACCACCGGGAATCGAACCACGGACCTCCCAATTGCCGTTCGGGGTTTCAATTGATAAATCTTTCATTTTCTGAATGCACTTTTTATTAAATTGGCGTTTGTAGATGTGCAGGTAAAATATTGAGAACTGAAAGTTGGTTTCTGAGCTCTTGAAACCCGTATCAATATATTTGGTTGTTCAACATGGATATTTTATTTCGAGAAAAATTCAACCAAAATTAACAATACGTGATAGAAAAAATATATAGTGATGTTCCAACATGGATCTTTTATTTAAAAAAAAATTCCCTCAACAAAACTAACAATTTACGCCTGAAAAAATAAGTTTCTGAATGAAATTTGCATTGAGATCGCGTTTATAGAAGTGCAGGTAAAATACCGAATACTGAAAATTTGAATGAGATATGCACACAAATACAATAACACAAAAGAAAACATGAGCGGCCACTCTGATATCCAGTAGAAACACGAAGATGTTAACGTTTGTTAGTGAATGGATGGCCGGCGTCTCACACAAAGTCGAACAAGAAATAAAAAACAAACCAATAAACGCCCGATGCAGAAAGAGAGGCGGAATTGTAAAGTGTGGTATTTATTTTTTGGCCGTCACACCTTGCAACATATCACCCATGCTTGTGTAAACATTAGCATATTCCCTAATGCAGGTTGTGGAGGTGATTTGTACTGCACACATTTATGCCCATAAGCAGTTCTCGGACACTTTAAAGCAACACGCCGCCTCCATTTTGGAATTTCGGCGCGGGCTTCTGTCAAACGATAATTATTCCGGCGAGAAATTGATTTATTCTGAACTTTCTTCTCGATAAATCATTCATTATTCATCCACAAATAGTTTGTGTGCGTAGTTCTGCTGCTTTTCAAGCCAGCATCTGAAGGAAGTTGCTGGGGGCGCATGGTCTGTTTTACATACACTATAGTCATGTATTTGCACTCTCCTTCAACAATTCAATTGGCGTAGTTTGATTTTCATGATTTATTGCGCAGTGCTCAGTTTGAGCTGCGTGTTCTCCAATGATATAGTATTTGATTTCTTTATCGACGTAAATTTACAATTTCGGGTGGTGATTGGTCATGTGGTGAGTGTGGTGTTCAAGTGATCGTGATGTTCAGTCACGACCGCTCAAGACTGCGCTTGGATAGGTGACCGTGCTTCAATGACTTGATGTTACAAGCTCTATTATCACTTACCCGGTGGTTCGGAACCCACCTAAAATAGTAGGTCCACCATGTTCCCCGTAACATGGCTCAAACGGCGAGGTGGAACTACCCGTAAGGGTCTCCCCACCATTAAAAGCCATACGCTTATTATTTTTACAAAATGTCACAAAACAATAATTAACTAACATCACTTAGTTTGTAGCACAGTGACTTATTGACCAAACTAAGAGAGGTCTCTGTTTCAAGTCAACTATTTTGGATTTTTTTGTCTCTGTCTGTGGTCAAGTGTTGATACGGTCAAGTGTTGATGAGAAGGATATTCTTGAATATCCTCTTCCAAGAATGGACATTTATATGTTCAAACTTCGCCGTTTCTTTAGATAGATTACAATCATATTATAAAATTGCATCTAATATTCATATCGTTGATTAATTCTTTAGTTTAGATTTGTAAAATTCATAGAACAATAATTACAGTACTTATATATTTTTAACTATCATAATCTAGAATCTAAGACTGTGCATTTTGTAATCTACATGAATAAAGTAAATAATCTAATCTAATCTAATCTAATCTGTCTGTCACGCATTTACTGCTAAACACGAGGACCAAATTCTATGAAATTTTGTATAGATATTCAATTTTAATATTGTCGTTTTGCACTGTTGTTGTAGTGTTTGATGTTTTATACTCATTTTTATAATGTATGATGGTTTTTCACATTCTTTTTCTTGTTTAAAGCACAACTCATTTGTATAGTTGGTAAAACTATGTAAAATTTAATTGATAAATAAATGAATATTGTCCAGCGACGAATGTGTAAGGATTTTTGGAATTTGCTTGCATTAATAGCATACTTTAGAGATGAAAAAGAAAAGTAACTCAGGCCTGTTATTATAGGAGACATAATTTATTATTGAAAATGAGCTTTACGCGAGACCATCTTATGGAATCAGCATGGGATTTCAATAGTTTGAATTTTTCAGTACAACCATAATTAGTTCAACCTTATGCCTTCTTATTCCATCTGCTCGAGATCAATTCAATCATTTATCATTATCAACAACATCTGTATCAAAGAAGAACAAAAAATTAATTTTATTTAAATAATTATTTAACAAGAGTTGGCAATCCTGTCCAATGAAAACATAGCTACAAAAATTCTAATTACCTAGCAACGAAGTATCTAAGTAGAGCATCCAACTTATCTCTATATATAAAAATGTATATATGTATGTATGTATGTATGTATGTATGTATGTATGTATGTATGTATGTATGTATGTATGTATGTATGTATGTATGTATGTATGTATGTATGTATGTATGTATGTATGTATGTATGTATGTATGTATGTATGTATGTATGTATGTGTGTTCCCTATAGACTCCAAAACTACTTGACAGATCGGCATGAAACTTTGGGAATATGTTGTGTGAATATTGGGGATGGTTTCTGACCATAAATTTCAATAGGGGAGCTAATAATTATTATTAATTAAACCATTTTATAGACCTAACCTACTGAACTTGCCAGCCAAACAGCTTGAAGGAACAGATGATAGAAGTCAACAGCTTTTTATCATAATTATGTCAGACCCTTAGCGGCGTTATTTACGCTGTCTGGAACGCAAAGACTTTGCATGTAGGCTACCGAGAAGTCGGAGCCTTGCAGTATGGAGGAAACATATGACTGGGTATGATGAAATGATTGTAATTATGCCGGGTTGATGACATCTGTTAACCAATGCAGCTAGAAATTTGAAATGTAGTCACAGTAGGAGGTGGCGAATAATAAAATAAAAAACCTACCTACTACCCTAATAGTCGTAGGTTTGAATTTGAAATGTTCATTGAGAGGTGGTGAGTAAGGTATTACTGTGTAAGAAAACAACGAAGAAGGCCTTTCTGATCAGCTGGAAGAGCCCTAGGACTAACTTCTTCCCTAATAGTCCTAGAAGGTTGAAATTTGAAATGTAACTTCAGTGGGAGGTGGCAAATAATTAAATCAAGAATTTTTTATGATAACGCAGCAACGCGCGTTGGGCCAGCTAGTATATTATAACTTATAACTTATTAATAACTTATAACTATTATAACTTATTAATTATAATATATTCGGTTCTGCAGTGTTAACAATACAACATCTTAGCTGATGCCTTTCTTGTAGCGATCCACCTAGAATTATTTATTGTACTAAAAGGTGACATTTCTAGTTAAGCTTGGACATGACCTAAAATTCGGATTTCTCAGAAAAAATTGTGAAGAAAGCTGTTGTGGAAATAGCTTGTTACGTCTTTGCTTAGTTGTGTTTTTGTAATGAGGTAATTAATTTATAAATAGAAATATTAGTAACAATTTTTATTAGTAATATGCATTTATTTGAAATATGAAATTTGAATTTGAAGTGAAGTAAGTTTCAATTTAATTCTCCAATAGAAATAAGTGTAAAAGAACCATTTCCTTTTTTACAATGAAGTTTTTTAATGAATATTAATTTAAGTGTGGATTAACTTCAATGTTTTGGACAATACAGTGTAGTTGAAATCTGTGAAGAGATTAGTTTTAGAGTTTGTCTGTTGCATTTTCTCGTCATTGTTATTTTGTCTAAAAATAATTAATAGGTAATTGCAGCAAACATTTAATGAAAGCTGCTGTCTGTGTACTATAACTAGAAGGAATAGAAACAAGGAATAGGAACGATTAAAAGTTGTAGCTACTCGCTATCTTGTTGGACTTTCCCACACGTTTGGCGTTGCAAGTTTATTTACAATTTACAATGTGAGAGAGATCGCTGCACCATCTTCACTTCTACAATATATTCTCACTCACTACACCTCTCACCTTGCCCCCCCCCCTGCCCTTGCCGGGATGCTTAGTAAAATGACAACCGGCCGCTTGCTTCTGGCTTTTTCTGTATTGTGGGAAACCTCTGGCCGTTATTTATTATCGGAAGAAGAAGGAGGATAAGAAAACATGAGGAAGAAAAAGGACAAAAAGAAGAAGAAGTTAAAAAGAAGAAGAAAAAGAGGATGGGGAAGAGGTAGGGAAACAGGAAGGGGAAGGGGAAGAGTGGAAGAGGAAGAGAAAGAGGAATAGGAAGAAGAGCAAGAAGAAGAAGAAGTAAGAGGGAGAAGAAGAGGATGAGGAAGAGGTAGAGAAAGAGGAAAGGGATGAGAATGATGAAGAGTTAGTGGAAGAGAAAGAGGAAAAAGAGATAGAAGAAGAAGAAGAAGAAAGAGGAAGAGGATGAGGAAGAAGAAGAAGAAGAAGAAAGAGTAAGAGGAAAAAGAATTAAGAAGAAGAGGGAAAGAAAGAGTATGAGTAAGAGGAAGAGTAAAAGGAAGAGTAAAAGGAAGAAGAAGAGGAAGGGGTAGAGAAAGTGAATGAGGATGAGTTAGTGGAAGAGGAAGGGGATGAGGAAGAAAAAGAAGAAAAAAGCAGAAGGTAATGGAAGAGGAAGAGGAAAGGGAAGAGGTAGAGGAAGAGGAGAAAAGAAGAGGAAAAGAAAGAGTATGAGTATAATAATAATATCGTGTGACCTGGCTGGCTCAGGTCTGGTGTCAGAGTTATCAGGTCGCACCTGAATAAGTTCAGGGCCTCTGACGTCACTTAACGACTGTTTTTAGGCAGCCGAGAGTATAAGTAAGAGGAAGAGTAGAAGGAAGAAGAAGAGGAATAGGTAGAGAAAGAGAAAAAATGAGAGGAAGTAGACGAAAAAGGAAGAAGAAAAAGTAGACGAAAGGAAGAATGAAAGAAGAAGACAGGAGAAGAAAAAAGAAGAATACAGGAGAAGAAAAAAAAGAAGAAGTAGAAGAAGAAGAAGAAAAAGAAGAAGAAAGAGGAGGAAGAGGAAGAATCACGAAGAAGAAGCAGGAGGAAGAAGAAAAAGAAGAATAAAAAGGAGAAAAGAATAAGAAGGAGGAGAAGAAGAAGAAGAGGGAGAAGAGGGAGAGATAGAAAAGAGATAAGAAGTAAAGGGAGATGGCTAAGAAGGAGTGAGGAGAGGATGAAGAGGAGAAGAAGAAGAACCCAAGAGAAGGACAAGGAGAAGAGGAAGAGGATGAAGAAGAAGTGGGAAAAGGATGAAGAGGAAGCAGGAAGAAGGAAAGTAGTAAGAGTAGGAGTAAAAGTGAGAAGAAGAGTAAGAGAAAGTGGAAGTGGAAGTAAGAAACAGAAGAAAAGGAAGAGGACTACGAAGTGGGAAATGAAGAGGGTGTGAAAAAGGGAGGGAAGGAGTAAGAGAATGAGAATGTAGAAGAAGAAAAATAAGAAGAAGGAGAAGAAAAGGATGAAGAAAAAGAAAAGGAATAGGTAGAGAAGAAGGAAGAAGAAAAGAAAGAGGTGGAGAAAGAGGAAGAAGGAAGAAGAAAAATAAGAAGAAAGAGAAGAAAAGGATGAAGAAAAAGAAAAGGAATAGGTAGAGAAGAAGGAAGAAGAAAAGAAAGAGGTAGAGAAAGAGGAAGAAGGAAGAAGAAAAATAAGAAGAAAGAGAAGAAAAGGATGAATAAAAAGAAAAGGAAGAGGTAGAGAAAAAAGAAGAAGAAAAGGAAGAGGTAGAGAAAAAGGAAGAAGGAAAGACGTGAGTGTGTGTGTGTGTGTGAGGGCCACGGTTACCGCATTCCTCTTATCAGTTTTTTTGCCCGCATATAAAGAACGGTGCAACGAACGGCGCATTTCTCACAGCAGACAAATCCAATCTCAACCTGGACTCAATCTCGACATGGCTTTTCCGATTGCTGATTGCTATGCTGACCCTGGTCATCTGTTCTGCTCAAACTCTCTCACTCGGACCTCTTTGTCGCTCTGCTGATCCTTGTTTGCGTCAATATATTATGACGCAATATAATATATAATGACGCAGAAAGATCGTCATTTAAAAAAAAATTAGTGTGAATGATGCTCAAATGAGTTTAGAGACTTGTGCGTGGGTGATAAGATAAATGAGTGAATGATGAGAAACAAGCATGACTGAATGAGATTCGATCTCAAGGCTGCGGGGAATGAAGCCAGCCAGAGCCTTATCTAATCACAGACAAGCGCTCCAAACATTGATAAACCTAGAATCAAGCTAGACTCTAGAATCGAAGCTCCACTGTGTAAGCATCCCAACGCTACCTAGCTATCAACATTGAGAAAATATGTTGTAAAATTTCATCTGGGGTATTTGTCAAGCGACAGCTTGCAAGATTTAATGACAGAAGTTACTTTTTACAGCTTACCATCGGCTCTCTTACTGTTACATATTGGGTATGCTATCTTAGTATGGGGTAATTCATAAAAAAAAACCTTGATAGGGTATTTAAGATCCAAAAGAAAGCTGTTAGGTGTATGAAAAAAGTGTTCAAATGTCTTGGTCTCCTAACTGTACCTTGCTTATATGTGTATGAAGCTACTTTATATGTAAAAAAGATTGACAAAAATCTTGACGTACACGATTATAATACAAGAAGCCGAGGAGATTATCACTTGGTGAGTCATAATAGTAGCTTAAGGCCCTTTTACACGGGGCCAGTAGTGGCAGCCAGTTCTGGTGGTCATAAGTGGACGCCACTAGTTTTAGCGGTCAGTACGCTTACACACGAGGTTAATACTGGCTTCCAATATTTTCACACAGTGGCCGTCAGTAGCCGTTGGTGAGTGACAGTGGAGAGACAAAAATATGGAGAGTGACAGTGAGTTTGATGAGGCTTTTGATGAAGCGGTGGGTGAATGTGTTGTAACTTTATAAGTATATCATGCAATATCAGGAACAACTAAACCATGACTTATAAGGTCTTCCTTCAGTTTAAAAATATTGCTTTTTCTTTTCGTTTTGTTGGAGTACTCTTTGTGGCGTACATTCCACAGAAGTTCGTAGTTTTGAAAAGTTTCTAAGAAGGTTTGAATATTCTGTGGCCCACACTTAATTGAGTTCTTGGACATATTTCAATTCACAAATTCACAATTTAATATATATGTATATAATAATTTAATATATTTACACAATATAATATACTCAATTTAATCTATATAAAATTCACAATTCACAAACGCAAAACAATCACTTCATCTAAACAGAAACAACAATCTACACAGCTCCTCACACTGCCTGAAACTGCTCTAATGGCGGCCACTGCACATAAGAACAGGCCAATAATGGCTGCCAGTAGGTCATGTGACCTGTTAGTGGCCACTTCACCGGCCACAAAAGTCGAACAGGTTTGACTTTAATGGCCGCCACTAGCTACTGGCCATGGAAGGCGCCAGTCCCCCTATACACAAGGCCAGTAGCATGATTATTGGTGGCGGCCAGTACTGGCCAGTTACAGTGGACGCCACTACTGGCCCCGTGTACAAGGGCCTTCATTCAAACAAAGCCTAGTTATATTGGTAGAAAACTCTACAACAAGCTACCGCAGTAGTTAAATAGTCTTGAAAATATAGAAATATTTAAAAACCAATTGAAAAAGTATTTAGTTGATAAAGCTTTTTAACATAACAACTGCAACAAGATTGGTGTATATCTATAGTGGAGTAAAGGATCCGGATGTCGCCGGATAGCCGCTCAAGATGGCGCCGGCTGCACTTTTCTGAATTTATGCTCCCTCCAGTCTCTTATATCTCCATGTAGTTTACCACAGGATTCAGGGTTCGATTCTAGATAGAGTCACCACCAGATTGGGTCACATTAGGTCACCAATTGCCTTAACTGTATTTCAGGCAATACCGAATCGGTATCTAATCAAATCAACAACTATTTAGAATTAATTGAAACAAAACAGACGTTGTCAAATTTCACAAAACTAACAATTTGAGTCAAAGGACCATGGTTTCGTGTTTTACTAACAAATCTTCGTCTGTTCTGTTAGTAAAACTAACAATTTGAGTCAAAGGACTCTCAACCTTTTTTCAACATTTAACAATATTATTTCAATCAATATCACAGAAGATTACAATAATTTCAAATTTATTGTAAAGAACAGGAGTTCTTCACAATAAATTTGAAATTAATATTCATAAACCTTTATTTTATCAATCATTTTCGAACAGTTAACCCTTTAAACCAATTTCAATCAACCATTTTCTAAACTTGAAACAAAACAGAAGTTATCAAATTTCACTAAACTAACAATTTGAGTCACAGGACCATTGTTTCGTGTTTTAATAACACATCAGTGCAGCCGGAGATTTGTTAGTAAAACACGAAACCATGGTTCTGTGACTTTAATTGTTAGTTTAGTGGAATTTGACAATATCTGTATTTTTCCAATTATTTCTCAATATCAACATCAGTTGTACCAATTTTATTTACAATTACTAATATTATAGATTTTATATCTGCAAGATTATCAGGCCCGATCCACTTATCGCAGTCACCATGCATATCCCTAGAAGGTTGGACATTGCAACGAGAACGCACTATTGTAGCGCATATAAGAGACGACATTTCTATGCTTATCTTGTTGCCTATATCGGGCGCCATAAAATACCACCCTCGGATTGAGATGCCACAGTTATTGCACTAGAATAATGAAATCCTAGTCAAGAACATGCAGCAGAGCTGAGAACGAGCACCATAACAAGTGTCACAGATGATAATCTCACGGGTTTGTTGGTACTTTCCCGTATCACACAAACCAGGAACTGTTACTGTCATGA
Organism: Conomelus anceps; assembly: GCA_948455865.1. Lineage (NCBI taxonomy): Eukaryota > Metazoa > Arthropoda > Insecta > Hemiptera > Delphacidae > Conomelus > Conomelus anceps. The sequence continues at coordinate 67,015,976 of OX418220.1, read as the reverse complement.
GAACTTCCCTTGATCACAGAGTTCAGTGTTCTTGGTTTGTTCATCCAATAGATATTCTATTCGAGATTTTTAACATAAGTTTTGTTTGTTATGACATGCTGCAAGGAGTTTTGATTAGTTTGAAAACATTAATGTGAGTTATAAAATTTTTGGACCTAACTCTTAATGAAAACACATTGGAAATGAGGAAAATGCAATCTTGTCTAGAAATAATTTTGAATTTCCGGTAATGGGGATAATGGGAGGTCCAATATCATAACATTATCTATTATAATATTTATAAAAGTGAAGTTATCGTCCTCTATCAACGAAACTCTAGAGAATAAGGGATTATAGGAAACGAAGAAAGTTGATGAAAAAATGATGATGATAAAGATGACGAAGAAGAAGACGAAAAGAAAAAGACGTGAATGAGGAGAAGAAGAAGAAGATGAAAGAGAATGAGAAGAAACAGAAGAAAAGGAAAGTGAGAAGGATCAAAAGAAAAGGGGAATGAGAAGAAACAGAATAAAAGGAAAATGAGAAGAAAAGGAGGATAAGAAAGAGGGGGAGAGAAAAGAGAATAAGGGATTGTAGGATGTGAAGAAAATTGAGGAAAATGATGATGATGATGATGACGAAGGAGGAGACGAAAAAAAGGAGAAGAACAAGAAAAGGAGAAGAAGAACAAGAAGAGAAAAAACGTGAAGGAGGAAAGGAAAATAAAAAAACGAAAAGACGTGAAGGAGGAGAAGAAGAAGATGGTGATGATGATGATGATGATGATGATGATGATGATGATGATGATGATGATAATGATATGATGATGATGATGAAAGAGGATGAGAAGAAGCATTAGAAGTATTAGAAAAAAGGAGAAGGTTAAGAAGGAGGAGGAGAGAAAATAGGATATGAAAAAGAAAAAATCATATAAAAACTCGTATTGGTTTGAAAGAACATAATTATATTTGAATTTAAAATAATATCTAATGAAATTTTGGTATGAGATAAAGAACCGCAAATTTACTTCACCTTTCTAGACTCCATGAGAGGACATTGAACTGCTATGTTAACATTAAATATCATTGACAAAGATGACCGGGGATTATATTCAATTGATACTTCATTCTACTTTTTCCATGAACTGTCCTCTCAAGATGGCAATTCATTTCCAAGCCAGTAACGTTTTACAAGATCATGAAAAAGTAACACTTCTTTCACCTTTTAAAAGCGTGTACCTTTTCATACGTACTCCCAATAACGAAGAAGTAACACCTCTCAAGATATCCCACTTATCTCAAAAGCAAGTACCTTTTTATACGTTATAATGAAAAGGTTACACTTCTTTAGACATCGTGCTAAGGAGCGATCGCCTAGTAATCAGGTATTAAAGCACTCAAGAAAAGCATCCGTCAATTGGTTGAGAGTTGATGAAGGAATGCATTCTTCATACATCCTGTGCACCTTTGCTTACAAAAAAAAAAGTATAAAAACTTCAAGTATCGGTAGCAATCTAAGACTTAACACCCCGGGGTCAATCAATCCGGAGTCTGTAATTAGGTAGCTTCCAGTAACTAAAAAATACCAATCTCTTAGAAAGCGTGAATCAAAAGAAATTTATGGGTCGGATAAATTGGTCATGATAGGCAGCGTCGATAATGAATCTGTCAGACCGATCACAGTAATCCAATCAAAAAACACGCGACAAAAAAACGAGTTATTTCATCGAAGAATGAAGCGATCTTGGAGTCAACTTTAATTGATTAAAGTTCTACTGAAAAGTATCGCGGCTCATCTGAATATCCATGGTCTACTGTTGATGGATGATAATGACGTGATAGAATGAATTTATGGGGAGCATTCTGTTATGTTTTACATGAATATAAGTTGGATTTTACATGTATATTTCAGTTGCTGCATTGAAAGTTGTTTGATGATTGCTTGGATCTCTTCCAATTTATTCTCAGACGACGTTCAACTTAGTTCTTTGTTGAAAAAAAGCTGTGAATTATCTGCTAAAATAGGGATATATATATTCTTTAGAATGAAGTCCACATAGTTTTGACGTTTTTTATGAATTGGATAGAGATTGATGAGTTGTTTTTTTTGGAGGATGAAGCCCACATAGGTCTGATACCTGTGCGTGGGTTATGAATTGGATGATGGTGATTGATGAGTTGGAACTACAGTTTTAGGTGGGTTCCAAACCACCGAAAAGTGATTTTACAGCAGAGAACCGAGTCTTTTTTGCTGGCCAATCCAATCGGTCACCCTTACAAAGAGCACCCAGGAGTTTCTTAGCTTATCTCTAATTGAACAGATACCTGCTACGTCACTCGGCTATCACTTCCCCAGTAGGATCTACAGTTTTAGGTGGGTTCCGAACCACCGAGAATTGATTTTACAGAATTGATCGGACCGTTGGGGGGAATAGGTTCGGAAATATCAGAGGAATTTAGAGAGAAAATGTGAAAAATAAGATGAAGGTCATGCAAGTTGCGAGATGTACACTTGAAATAATTCTTCAAATCACAAATCATAAATGGGCAATATTGTGATTCTCCATTCCCAATTTTATAGGTTAATATTTATTCACATGATTTAAGTTTTTTATAAGATATAAACAATTGGCAGTTAAGAACTGTTTATCTTTCGTGTAACTTCTGTTGTAATTACAGTAAGATAAATATTGTAATTGCAGTTAGTGCAGTAAAAAACAATTCAGGTACTAAATCATGTAGTTCCAATTTCTTTGAGAACTGTAGTACTGGACTAGTGAATAACGTATAGTATTTTCCCATAAAATTCCCGTGCTCCTATGAGTAGGTACTCTTTTCAAAAATCAATTCATTTTCACATAATCTATGCATTTTTCAAAAACCCGAAGCTTTGAAAAATCGATGGCAATTTCAAATTTAACTAATTTTTTTGAAGGCCCATTGAAAAATGGGGTATATTTTGCTATCACCCAATGATATTGTGGTTGATATCCACAATGAACAAGATTCAATGTTGTTGCAAAAACATTTATCTTCAAAATTTTACAGTATTTTGTGTTTTCATAATGAATGAGGTGTCAACATAAAATATTAGGCTTCTTTCTCTTGACTGATTCGATCATATTCGAAAAAAAATCGATCTACGGCTCTCTTTTCGTTGTGAGGAAAAACGAGGATCACTGTCTTTAGTGTACAATGAATAAGGCTCTTTTCACATTATACGAATTTGACCGTTCAGAAAATTTGAACGGAAACATCACTATACTTTTTGTCTCTACCCTTTTACATTAGAATAGAATAGAATTATTTTTTGCCTAGGAGGTCGAAGCTAGGGCTCAGATGGCCCTCTCTTACACTGAACCCTCCAATACAATACTAACTTTAGCTACAAATTAAGAAATCGTTGAGAAGAGAGAAAAAATAAAACATTTAATTTAAACTGAAAAAGCAATCTAACAAAGAAAATATAAGGGGGAATTATTGAAACCTGATAGAGAGAATAAAAGGAAATATAGGAGTGAGAATCAAAATAAAAACTATAAATATAACAAATCTTAATTAATAATAATTTTAAGTATGAAAATGCTACTAGCAAAAAAAACAAAAAAAGTGAAAAATAAAAGAGATAGTTTAAATTAAACAAAGCAATCTAACAATGAGATGAAAGGCGGGCCGCTTAGCGCAGTTGGTTAGGGCGTCGCAACTTCAGCTTGCTGTCGTTTAAGTGATCCTGGGTTCGAATCCCGCTCCTCCGTCTGGAATCTATGTGTGGCATTCACCTCATTACTCACGGACAAGTCTCGGACTCATGTGGGCATCATCAACAATAAAAAAAAAAAAGGAAAAACAGAACTTTCAAAACTTGATAGAAAGACTTGATATTACATAGAAACGGAAAGTATAGTGATGTTTCCGTTCAAATTTATTTCCGAATGGTCAAATTCGTATTATCCATTATCCAGAGCCTTATCCATTGTACACTGTAAACAGTCATAAATATCATAATGGCTGTTATAGGGGTAGAAATAGAGTTAACCGCAGTATTTACTACCAATCAATAGGACCCCTTGGTAAGAAACTGAATGAAGACACTAATCATGTCAACTATAATAATTTGTTTGTTTTGTAATAAATCAAATTCTGGAGTAAAGACTCACGGAAAAATAGGGCTGGATATTAAGTGGTATACTTACTCGTATATGTGCAAGGTTAAATGAAAGAGGGAGATGGTATCGTATTTGTGGCTGAAGACGGTGTATTGGCCCGCATCTCTCCTAATTATTCTATTACTAAGTGTCATGGCTTCGGTGATGAATAGCCGGCTACGTCATCCAGCCAGATTCAGTTAGTCATCTGTGAGAGTAATGGAGCAGGCTGGAACCTAACAACCTAAGTTACTAAGGTATTATCACTTGAGAGCTGTAAATTCTTCACTCAAAATTATAAGCTTGGGTGGTAAAGTTGTAGTGGGAAAAGAAGCTTTTTTTGTAGTGGCGAAGGGGATATTGTAGAAGATATCATAATGAATAAAAAGACTTGCGGTCGGTTGCATGGAAGCCAATTAAATTTAATCCCCGTAAAATGACGTCATTCTACGGAAATTAAACTTAATGGAAAGAATTTAGTTGCACAAAGTACAAGCGATAACACCGATTAAGCTAACCGGCGTAAAATATATTTAACCGCCCGATCAGCGAGGATTAAATCTCACTAATGCCCGCTAAGTAACATTTTATAGGTTATGTTTATTGTACCAGAACACGGAACTGCAAATTAGGTCGTAGGTGTTGGAAACCTTTTAAAATGAATAGAATCTATTAAGAATCAATCAATGAATTTTTTATTCAATAAATACATCACGGGTCCCACTAAACCGGCAGGTTTTTCAGTAGGTGCCCATACAAAATAGTTATTGGTACAACAAAAACCAAAATTTTCCTTAAAAAAAGAATTAATTTATAAAAATAAGAAATTGTACAGTATAGAAAGTAATAAAGTATTACAGTGAAAAGCAGAGTTAGGCTACAAGAAAACTAGAAAGTTATAAGAATATAATAATATTGAGATAATTGAAGAATGATTCAAATAGTTCACAATGAAGGCCCAACTATATGAATAAGTGAGCCCGGGGGTCATTTTGAAATGTGATCTCAATTGCGTCTGATGGAGAAGCTCATTTCAAAAATCATATGTTTCTCACAGAAGAAGGCTTGAGTGTCTTTCCTTAATATTCTTAAAAATATCCTTTAAATACAGGCAAGTTTTGAAAATCCTTACACATACATCACCAGGAATTCTTTGAAGGAAGATTCATGCAAAATTTAATAGAATTTGGTCCATGCGTTTGGCCTTAAATGCGTTACAAACAGACAGACAGACAAATGCAAATCGGTCGATTTGAAATAGAGAGCTCTCTTTGTTCAGTTAATTAGTAGACTAGTTTAAATATTAGTTAGCAGCACAAGTATTATAAAAGAATTTTCATCAAATGTGAATGTCACTTTATTTACTAAAAGTGATTATGTTTTTTTTCTGAGGATGAAGCCCACATAGGTCTGAGACCTGTGCGTGGGTAATGAGTTGGATGATGATGATTGATGAGTTGGACCTACAGTTTTAGGTGGGTTCCGAACCACCGGGAAGTGATTTTACAGCAGAGAACAGTGTCTTTTTTGCTGGCCAATCTAATCGGTCACCGTTACAAACAGGACCTTCGAGAACGGAGCTTATCTCTATCTGATTGAACAGATACCTGCTACGCCTCGCAGCTATCACTTAACCATTGTTAATTCAATAGTGCATATATATCTTGAATTTAAAACTATTTTCGATGTTGCTACTGAGATAATTTAAAGTGGCGCTCACGAAATCACCTAGAACTGCAATTTTATTCACAAGACAGCTCAATTCAAAAAATTCTGTACAAAATTCACATTAATATTGCTCAAATTCAGAGCATTGTTTTTCTTTATTCTTTGTGAAATTGGCAGCATCGCAGTTCTAGACACCCTTCCAATTTCATTGCCCCTACTTCAGCCACATTCTGATACTTCTCGATATTAATCTCGTCTTTCTTATAAAGAATTCCCAAAGAAATGTCTCGGACTAACTTGGAATTCCCAGTTTGTTGACAGTATTATAACCAGAAGTTCAAGGTGTTGGATTAATAGTGTTTATCTTAGCAAACTCATTCAATTTAGATTCACAGATTCGAGAGGAGCAACGCTTAATCTTTCGGCGCTTCTTTTGGTATTGAGATCAAAGAGAAATAATTCGTGCCTCGTTTCCACATTTTTCATGGATTTTTTCAGTTAGGAGTGTCCCTTTATTATTTCTTCTTTGAAGATTTGTTTTACCCTTCTATTTTTCGGCTTCGTTTGAGGATTTATTTGAGAGTGAAATTCTCACCAGGAAAGTAGCAAGCTCACAAATTTGAGCCATATACTATACTGATTTGAGCTTTCAGTAGCAACATTTGAAGGAAGCTGAAGTTGTTCTGAAAGATGTTACCATTTATTATTAAATTTCCATATGTATTTGACATTATCAATGGAAGCACGAGGAAATCAATAAACTCTGTTTCTGTATATTATGTAAATTATAATAATGTAATTATATCAATTATGTAAATTCTGTATATTATCAATAATGTATATTATCAATTCTGTATGTATCATTGAATAAAGTTCTAAATTAATGTATTGTGAAATGTATATAATTTAAATAAGGATACCTTAAGGGTTAACAGATTGTAACTTAACCTCAGTGTTTAATAAATAAAGAAAATATTTTTTTACTTCTAAAGTGGTGGAGTTTTTCTCGTCTTGGATGTTTTATAACCTGAACAGCCCATGTATCTGAATTTTCAGCCATACTTATTTCGAAACAATTTTTATCATATTCATCATCTCATTTATAGTATTATTAAATATTTATTGTAATTACTCACTGGCGTTACTCAATTGTTGAATAATAATGTAGTTTTCAAGAGGACAAATTGCCTGATAAAATCGTCGTTCATGTTTCCAATACTAGGGCTTCGTTGAAGATTTTCAAAAAGCATATACAGTGACCGAACTTCCTGCTATTCTTTCTTTTTCTTCGAATCTTCACCTCTGTTATCTTTCTTTTCCTAGTTTTCCCTCTCATTTGTTTGACTGTAATCACCTTAGCTTCTTTTTTTAGAGAATGAAGCCCAAATAGGTCTGATACCTATGCATGGGTGATGGTGATTTATGAGTTGGACCTACAGTTTTAGTTGGGTTCCGAAGCACCGAGAAGTGATTTTACAGCAGAGAACAGAGTATTTTTGCTGGCTAATCTAATCGGTCACCCTTACAAAGAGGGCCCAGGAGTTCGTAGGTTATCTGTCTGAACATATAACTGACTGGACAATTTTTGCGAAATAGCCATGTATGTTCTGAAAATGTTGAATTACAGAGTTCAATTACTAAGTTTAGGAACAGTACTTTGTCTTGTACCACTGAATTTTTTATGATTACGCCTTGAAGACTCCGGTTATGACGTATAAGACAAGACTGTGTATGCTTATTTTTAATATATGACATGTCAAATGCTACCGAGCATTGCTTGAATATGTACTGTAGTTTTCATATAACTTGGCAGCAGTATGCTAGGTTCAGATGTAGCATGTTCCATCTGCTACACGCTGCCAAGTTATATGAATACTACAGTAGTTCTGTTTGATGCTATAAAAATGAAATTAACATATAACTGCTACGGATCACAGCTATCACTTTCCGTCACCTTCAGTTTAATGATAGAGGTATGGAGAGTCAGTATTTCTCTGTTAATTGTTGTATTCTCATTTATTGTGTGTGATTTTCGGTCTTCCACGTCCCACATTAATATAATCTATATATCACAAATATGTTGTACGAATAAATTACTTTCGACAAATTACCGTAGCTTTTTGGTAGAAAAAATTACCAGTCTGATCAATAAAATTTGACTATAATCACAAATATATTGTAACAATAAATTACTTTCGACAAATTAACATTTATGGTAAAAAACAAATTACCAGTTTGATCAATAAAATTTGACTATAATCACAAATATATTGCAACAATAAATTACTTTCGACAAATCACCATAGTTTTTGGGTAAAAAACAAATTACCGGTTTGATCAATAAAATTTGACTCAGTTGAAGTACTAATTAACCTATATTTGTAACTAATAATTTGTCTGTTTTATTTTGCAGCATGCAACTGCAACCTACACGCGAGGAGATGTCGCTTCAACATGGAACTGTACAAGCTGTCCGGTCGGGTGTCAGGTGGTGTATGCCTGAAGTGTCGACACTTCACCGCCGGCAGACACTGTCACTACTGCAAGGAGGGCTACTATCGTGATCCCACAAAACCCATCACCCATCGCAAGGCTTGCAAAGGTACCACAAAATGTTAATTATCCAGTACAAACGTTTAATCCTGATTATAGAATCAAATTATACGCATTAGTAGCTCAGCTAGTGTATAAGATAGTATTAGTGTTAATCTGAATTAATTGTCTTATACTCCGTAACTGGAGTCTCCAAGACGTAATCTACAAAAAAAGAAGCTAGTTGGGGCGCTTGTCTCTGATGTCTGATTAGATAAGACTCTGGCTGGCTGCTGTTCATCGAGGTCTCGAGTTCAAATCTCGTTCAGGCAAAGATGTTTTCACCTTCGCCTCATCACCCACGCACAAGTCTCAATACTGATGTGGGCATCATCCGGCAAACATCAGTTTCTTCATAATTATTGCCAAAAATATATCAACAAAATCATAGTAGCTTAAATTGTTAATTTTTATTTGGCGCCATCAGCAAATGATGTGTTAAATAATAATTTAAAATTAATAACTACCGTACAGGAAGATTTGGAAACATTCTTGGAGAAATCTGTAGCTATTTGTTGCAACTATTTTCTGTCAAAAATAGAGGAAATTAAAAATTAATTACTACCGTACTGCAGGAAGATTTGGAGACGTTCTTGAAGGGATCTGCATGCTATTTTCTGTGAAAAATAGAGGAAATTTGTGCTTTAAGATTCAACTGCAGTTAGATGAGAAATCACGAGCCAACAAGAATGGAAAATGAAATATTATTGTAACGGGTTCTAGTAGCTAAAATAAGGCTGGCAACACTAAAGTTCACACTTGCACTTTATTTACACAAATTAATTGCAAGTTCAATTAATGAAATAAAAACAGATCATCAAATGACAAGCTAATACTTATTTTCAGTAATTATTTACAAGAATTGATAAATAAGTAATTACAGGCTAATCAATAATAAAATAAACAAGAGTCCAATAAACTGTACAAATGAATAATTAATTAGGCTGATCAATAATTAAAGAAACAAGAGTACAATAAACTGTACAATAATGCAGAAAGAAATGATAAAAAGAGCAACTAATCACTTACAAAAACAGTCCCAAATAATATCACTTAACACAACGTCTTTAAACTATTAGTAAGCTGCATAAACAGTAAACACTTGTCTCTGCACTTGACACTGTCTAAAGACTGAATAAAGCACTGTTTACTCCACTGGTACTGGATTGTCTCTCTCCCGAGATCTGTAATACAATCCGTCACACGCAGGTTTGAAAACTAACTCACTGGTTCATGTGGACTCCTTTATATAGCTGTTGTAGTTGTATAATTCCAAGAATTGGAGCTCACCAGACACTTCCAGAATCTTCAAGAAGAATGTAGAATTGACGAGAAGATCGAATGAGTGAGAGAGTTGCAGACTTGAAGAATAGGAGTGAGAAAGACATTTAATGAGTGAGAACGAAAGGAATAAAATTGCAGCACTGTCTGTCCGGGGAAACAATGGAATGATATAAATAGAACAAGTGCATGATTAACTGCTTGTTTGCTTTTGTAACATTATGATGAACATGTATTCGCCTTGTATATTGATACATTTTTCTAGTAATTTCTGCTCTCGAAACTATATCTTGAGCAAAATCCTTATATTTTTCATAGAAAATTGTTCCAAAAAATAGTATACAGTTTTCTGTGCCTGAAAGTGTCCAAATCTTACTTTAGTTATTCCGTAATGCAGCAAGTTATTTTAACGTTTGTGATATCAGTCGAAACGTTTCATAAATATTTTGTAGACCGTTTTTCAAGTATTATTGCGACGTAGATTAAGGACTTATTTAGGAACATTATGTTGTCTTGTAACACTGATTTTTTATGGTTACGCCTTGAAGACTCCGGTTATAAGTAAGGAATGTAATTGACTTAAATTGGAGGATCCTCCTTTGGATTTATTTGATACAACAATTACAATAAATGCTGCTTGCTTATGACTTCTATGCACCGGGTCTTACTAATCAATTGAATAAATATTTAATCTAGAATATTATCATTCCTATTGCAATTAAACCACCTACCCACTGCTCTGATGATGAGCTAGACTGTTCTGCTGTTGATACACAGTAAATAAGATAGCAAACTACATAAATATGTTCTTTACAATGTATTCGAGATATGAGATTGTTATTTATTATGAACTTGTATTTTCTTCAACCATTTTTTAATAATTGATAATTTCAATTAATATCACAGAAGATTATTTTTAGAGCAATAAGTTCTTTACAATAAATTTGAAATTATTATTCATAAACTTTACAATTATTTTCGAACAATTAACCTTTTAAACCAATTTCAATCAACTTGAAACAAAAGAGAAGTTGTCAAATTCCACTAAACTAAGAATTTGAGTTACAGGACCGTGTTTTACTAACACATCAGTACAGCCGAAGATGTTATAGTTTTCACTAAACTAACAATTTGAGTCACAGGACCATGGTTTCGTGTTTTACTAACAAATCTGTGCCTATACTGTTAGTAAAACACGAAACCATGGTACTGTGACTCAAATTGTTAGTTTAGTGAAATTTGACACCTTCTGTTTTGTTTCAATTATGGAGAGATATCACAATATCAACACCAGTTCAACTGATTTCATTTTCTAAATATTTTCACACAACTGATTTCCATTAATAAACCAAAATTTTCATTTATTGCGTAGCGCACTGCGCTGTCAGTATTGCGCACTAGCAAACTAAAGAATTGTGGAGGATTTGGATCAAAGTTACTGTACGTTTGATTTACACGGTATTAATCGTACGTTTAATTGTTTCGTACGGCAATTTCGAGCCAAATTCCCCACGATTCTTTAGTTTGTGTCTGGCAACACTGGTGTGCAGTGCTTTACGCAAAAAGTGCGGAGCTAGAAAAACCCGGCTCAAGAAAGTAAGAAAATAAATATATATATTAAAGTATAGGAAGAGTAGCAAAATATAGATAGACTCTTCATCACTTAATTCAGTACTGAAAATAACCGTTCTGAAAATGAATGAACTCCGAATGAATGTCGTTTGTTACCCTGAGAATGGCAGACGATGGCGCTAGCTAAAGGTGAGCAAGAGAAGGAGAAGACCATCGCAGAATGATCTATCTATTCTGAATTTATTGTTTAGCTTTGAAAGAACGCTTTCCCGGGCTTCATTACTCCCCTTCGGCAGTAGGAAGACAAGCTGCAAGAACTGTTTGCTCTGAACAAATAATGAACGGTCGTTGTTGTTGTTAGAGTAGGGGGTTTTTAAACGGGTAGGGTGAGCGGGGGTAGTGATGGGTGTGATGAAGGGGGTAAATAAAGAAGGGGCAAGGGGGTTGAATCTGTTGCTCGGAAGGATGAAACGATGCATCGCATGACTGGACGTTTCTTTTAATGAAATCCTGACTACTCTCCTTTTCTGATCATCCGGACTCTGATCCTGTGTGTAGTTCTGGTCTTTTATTTATTTTTCTTCTTCTAGTTCTTCCTCTTCTTATCCCCGTTTCGTTTCTCTTCTTCTCCTTTGTTACTCCATCCCTCATTGCATTTTCTTTTACTCATGTTCCTTTCCCCATTCCACCTTTTTCCTCCTTGTCATTACACTTTTCCTTCTCATCATTTTCTCTTCTTCATAATGAACATCATCTACTACATGTCTTCATCTTCTTCATTTTCTTCTCCCTTTCCTTATCCTTCTTCTCCTCATTGTCCTCCTTTTGTCTATTTCTCTCTTCTCTATGTTCTCCTTTTTTTCTTCACTTGATTTTCTTGTATTCCTTTTTATTTAATTATTCTTCCTCCACTTATGCCCATATGCTTCCTTCTTCATTTTCCTTTTTCGCTGTACCTCCTTGGTCTCCTCTTCCAAATCCTTTTCATCTTTCCGTTCTTCTTGTTTTTCCTCACTGAAATTTTCTCCTCATCCTTCTCCGTCTCTTCTGCTGTCTTTCCTTCCTTTTTCACTCTTTATCCACCTTATTTCTAGTCTTCTTTTGCGTATTTTTTCCCTTTTCTTCGTCTTTCCTCTCTCTACATCTCTGTTCCTACAGGTCAGTCAGTTATATGGTTTGTGTACTGGATTGACAAATTGGTTTCTACTTTCTTTCAGATAGGAGAGCTCTTCCATTCATTGTTCAATTTGAAACCTTTCTCTCATCTCTAACACTGTTATTATATCGATAGTGACCTGTTGACGGCTTTAAATAGCTCTCAAGGTTCTTTGGGGACTTCTCATCTCTATCATTCAAAGAACAGTTTGATTTCAAAAAGTTCTTGCATATGCTTCAAAGTTTAGAGCTCCAAATCAGTTTTCCATTTTGTAATTTTGTAATTTATATTATGTTGGCACCTGATGAAAAACCCACAAGGTTTAGCGGGACCTTTTTTTGGAACTTGTGAATAAATAAATGATTGTTGATGATGATGATGATGAACGATACGGATTCAAAATTTTATAACTAAGGGCATTTCACAATATATAATGATATATACGATGTCTTGTGCAGTCTTGAATGCTTGACAAGCACAAAGTTTCTTTTCTCTGTACTGATGAGTGAGCTTTCATTCGCTTCAAGTTCATTCATTCATTCATTTCTAAATAGTCTTGAGTCTGTTGCACCTTCACACTCGTTGTAAATTTGTCACAATAAATAAATAAATAAAGTGAAGTTTTCAATTCCAAGTCAGTATCATTGAAATCCTGTTCCTCATTGACATTGTAGTAGCTACTACAGAATCATGTGGGATTATACAATCTAGATTAAGATTTCTATATGTTTTCAGTGTGCCAAAACGCGAAATGTTTTAATTTAAAAATTCAGCTCATAACATGGAATATAAAGCTGTTTAGCTTTGGTTAACTAGTACATTTTTTGCTCCAGGTTGCAAGGTTTTTCCTCTAGTTGGTCAGTGAAAGATTTATCAGGTGTCTGAGAATTGGCTTCATGGTAGTGTGGAGGGAAGAAGAAAAAGAGCTAGATAGAGAGAGTTATCGAGTGAGAGAGAGTTTATGTGAGTAATAGAGCATATGAGAGAGAGAGAGTGAGTGAGAGGGTGCGATAAAGAGATTAATAAGGGTCGCTGCCTGCATACACTACTATCCCCAACTGACCCCCTCACCAGTACTAACGTGCAATCTTGTAATATGGCAAGAAGATGGAGTAATTGATGGCCATGCTGTGTGCTAATGGAGAGAATGCCACATACCCAAGAATAGGGAAGGATAGGGAATAATAGAGAAAGATAGGGATAGGATAGCAGCACGCTTCAGCAACCAGCTAAAAGGGGAGTGATTGAAAAATTGCCCCTCTGGCATTGCACTCTGAACTGAGCAGACAATTGCAAGATATTGGCCCCTTGTTTTCTAAGCTACAATCTTTGTTTATTGGTCATTCTAAACAACGCATTGTTTTTATTATTTTGATCAATTGTATGGTATCTATCATTTTTGTGATAATTGGAAATTTTTATTTCTAAGTTTATAGTGATTTTTTCTGATAAATGTCAATAAAACTAGTCTGTCATTAAGACTAATCATTCACATCTGGAATTTGTATCTGTTCAATCACATAGAGATAAGCTGCGTTCTCGTAGTTCCTGTTTGTAACGGTGACCGATTAGATTGGCCAGCAAAAAAGGCACTGTTCTCTGCTGTAAAATCACTTCCCTGTGGTTCGGAACCCACCTAAAACTGTAGGTCCAACCCATCAATCACCATCATCCATCTCATTACCCACGCACAGGTCTCAGACTTATGTGGGCTTCATCCTCAAAAAAAGAAAGAAAAAATATATTGATTTAACTTCAGTTTCATTGATGACTTAAGAATCTTAAGTAGTTCTCGTGAGCACTATATAATTACAGTCTATCCTATCACACATTAAATTTTCTAATCACTAATTCAAAAGCCTTTGTCCTCTTCTGGTAATTTCTTGATTATCAAGCAGCTGAGTTGCCTCAGGGTTGACATGTTTGGATTCATGACGGGCAGCAAATCTACTTATCTCTCTACGTACATTATGGAATGCGTAGGTCTTATGTACTGTTTCTACTGTACCAAGGTGCATTAACCATGTTCCTAAACACAAACCATGCTCCTTAATAATATATTGATTTTCCTTAACATTTATCATGTTCCTTAATACTTTATTTTGAAATTTCTGTATCACATCGATATCTGGTAGCGCAGTTGGTTGGAGCGCTTGATAAGATAAGGCTCTGGCTGGCTTCGTTTTCTGCAGCCTTGGGTTCGAATCTCATTCAGCCATGGATGCTTCTCATCATTCACCCAATTACCTCATTACTCACGCACAAGTCTCCTGGCTCATGTGGGCATCATCCACAATAAAAAAAATTTACTTTTACAGGCACAGAGCTGGATCCCCTACATGTAAATTTGTATTAACAAGGATATTGTGACTTCAATAGTGATCTTGACTCGTGAATACTGAGTGATTGAGAAGGCGTAAATGTGAAAATGTGATACGTAATGTAATAAAAAGAGTTTTTATTTTATTTTCTTCATGGATAGGAATAAACACTTCTCCATAGTTAGGAATAGACAAGGCTGTTAACACGATGAATTGCTTGACTTGGAGCTCTACGTGTTGATCAGTTAGATATCGTTGTTGGATCTTGAATAGATGGTATTCTCTGTTTTAAAAAATGTTCAAAAATGTTCAAGATGAAGGATCTCACGAATTATTTAAATGTGTGAAGACAGAAAAAGGTTCTTTTTCAGAAAAAGATTTCCCTCTTCGATTAATAATAAATAACTAAACTATCATGCTCATTTCACATTATTAATATGAGATTTATAATCATAATGGAGTTGATTAATTGGTGGTACATCTTCATAGTTATTGATAAGCTTCGAATTATTAGAAAACTTCTCTCGAAAACTTATGTGATACGAAACTAGAATAACGCATATGAAACTGGAGACGGATGAAATAGTATTGGTTGTCTTTTGAAGTTTTTAATATTTTGTTACACAAAAAGTTCTATCATAATCAAGTTATTTGATGGTTTCCAGAAGATTCTATCACAATATTGTCAGTGTCACTGGATGACTTGTTGAAAATATTTATTTTTCTTTCGCCCATTTGCCAAAAAAATTGAAAATAGACCGACATCTTCCAGATCTGCACAATATTTTCAAAGTTGACTTCCAACATGCTACTATTTTTTTTGTGTAATTTATAAGTCTAAATGAGATCACAAACAAAATAGCGACGTGTTTCTCTTTCCCTTTTCTTACCTCCTTTTTTCTTTCTTATTCTTCCTCATCTTGGATTTTATTGTGTTCTTTGTTTTTCTTTCTTCTCCCATTTTCTCTTGTATCTTCCCTCTCATCAGCCACCTCTTCCTCCTCATTATCTTCTATCTCCTCCTCCTCCTCCTCCTCCTCCTCCTCCTCCTCCTCCTCCTCCTCATCCTTCTCCTTCTCCTCCTCCTCCTCCTCCTCCTCCTCCTCCTTCTCCTCCTCCTCCTCCTCCTCCTCCTCCTCCTCCTCCTCCTCCTCATCATCATCATCATCATCATCATCATCATCATCATCATCATCATCATCATTCTCCTCCTCTTTTTTCTTTTCCCCCTATACCTTTCTCATTGTCTTCTTTTCCTTCTGTCAATTCTTCTTATGTTTTTTCTCTCTCCTTATTCTGATTATTTTCTTCTCTTCTCATTCTTGCTCTTCTCTCCTCCCCTACTTATTCTTTTTTTTCCCTTCCCATTATTTTTCGTACCTCTCTCTTCTCTTCTTTTGTTTTTTCTACTGCCTTATTTTCTTCATTTTGATTTTAATTTTTATTCCTCTTTTCTCATCTATCTTTTTCTTATTCTTTCACTCTCTCTTTTCATCCTCTCGTGCATCCTCCTCCTCGTCCAGCACTACTACTTACTCCTCTTCCTTCTCATTCTTCCCTTCTCCTTCTACATTCACTTTTCCTACCCCTCTTCCACATCTTTTATCCAATTTTCATATTTTTTCAGTACATCTATCATTTTATATTTTCTTAATTCTCATTTCCCATATACTTCTTTTCTACTTTTCTTCCTTACTCCTTCTTATTTGCTATTTTTCTTGTATTGCCTCTTTTGTCTCCTTCTTGGGTTTCCTTTTTATCCTCTTTCTTCTTTATCCTTCTCTTCTTCTCCACTTCTCCTTATTAATTTCCTCCTCCGGTTTCTTTTCCTCCTCCTTCTTAAGTTTTTCTTCTTTTTCACCATCTTCTATTTCTCTTTCTTCGTTTTCTCTCTCTCCTCCAACTTGTCCTTTTTCTTTTTAGTCTCCTACTCCTCCTACTCCTCCTTTTTCTCCTTCTCCTTCTCATCCTTTACTGGTTAAGTGTCAAGAATGGACGAATCCTTGTCCAAACTTCGCCATTTCATGTAATTGCATCACTTAGATCGTCATTACTGTAATTAATATCATACAAATGAGATCATTGTACATAATTCTTTGCACTATAAAAATAGTATTTTCTGAGTTCACTACTGTATATACCTATGTGATGTTGATAGTTTTGATTTTAACCATCCATATGCAAATTTGTAAATTTACATGAATAAAGAAATATAATCTAATCCTCCTCCTCCTCCTACTCCTCCTCCTTCTCCTTCTCCTACTTCTACAACTACTCCTTCTCCTACAACTACTCCTTCTCCTATTCCTCCTACACCTCCTCCTACTCCTCCTCCTCCTACTCCTCCTCCTACTCCTTCTCCTACTCCTCCTACTCCTCCTCCTCCTCCTCCTCCTCCTCCACCCTCCTCCTCTCTTCTTCCTCTCGCTTGTCATCATCTGCCTGTTGTCCCCTATTCAAAATTATCGTGCCGGTATAAATACAGTAGAGCTTCCAATATAAATTTAGACAGAGAACACAAGACATAATCTGTTAGCAGTTTCGAGTTGTGGTTCAACGTGTGATGGCGGGTAATAAACTACAGCCATTCATGTCCGACATTAAAGAGAGGCAGCTTCCTCTGCTAGAATCGTGCAAAGACACGAATTTATTTCGGAATCTTTTCTCTGTTTTATATTAAATTCCCATTCGGAGTCTTTTGAGTCGGCGACGGCTTGTTAGCCTCAAAATGCGATCTACTGTCGTCACTGTCATGTTCATGTTTATTGGCCTGACAAGTTGGGACTATCTTCCTTTAGATTTCATTTCGAGTTCGCATCGTTTTCTGCACAAACTTGTGTGTATAAATACAAATGTGCAAATGTACAAATGTACAATGTACAAAATGTACAAATGTGTATAAATACTTGTGTTGATTACCATAAATTTGTAACGGTGACTTGCGGAATTAAACTTGGGTTCGTTCAATGATGTTATTCTAGTAGAGTTGTCTAGTAGATTTGATTGAGTTTTGTCAGAATTTGTTGAGAAAATTGACACTCTAGTTTGATCCAAATAGGAAAAATGACACTGTAATGGAACTAACATAAATAGGACAGTAGCACAACAGCACCAAATAATCAATTGATTTGAAGGTGAGATCAAATAAATTTATCAAATAAATTATTTAAAAAAAATCTTGAAGAAAATTTCCGCTGTAGTTTGATTTTAATGATAGAACGACACAAACTTGACCGTACATGAGGCAATGTCAGTTATTAATAAATTCAAAGGTGAACTAAATCGAATTTATTGAGGAAATTAGCACTAGTCATTACCAAATTGAAAAAGTCCTGCACAAGAATAGAATTATCGTGTACATAACACTGTGTCAATGAAAATCTTTATTAGATAAGTACAATAATATGCCTTAGTAGATTAGATCAATAATTTGTATGGTTCTTACTCTTTTGGTTTATTTAGACAATATTAAGAAGTTATTTTATGTAGACAAATTTAATTTATGTTGAGATTCATATTAATAATTTTTTTGGCTCTTTTATCATTAGTTTTAGTACCAGATAGCAGCAGCATTACAACTAGAAAAAACTGAAGTTATACTTATTTGATTATTTTATTGTCAATTTATTTCTTAAACTGATCACACTACTGGAAAAGTGATCAGTCAATTTCCAAGTGATGTATCTTTTTATCTTTCTTATGTTGTTGAATGAGGAAATAAATTCATTTATTCATTATTCTTCCTACATTCTACTTTTAATTTCTTCCTTGCGTTTCATAACACTATAAACATTGTGAATATTATATTATATACTCATATGAAAGTTTTAGTATTGAAGTGTATCGTTATTCTTGTAGTAGACAGATCTGATGATGTTACTTTAGAAAGGTGTACAACGAACATTATGAAATGCAGAGACAGTACAGCAATAAATAAACCGAAGAAAAAAGGTTTATTCCGATAACTTGACGTCTGTCTGCAATATTTCCAATTTCTGAATAGTATCTTCCAACTCTAAGAATATTCTTTGTCCTCCTGTCAACACTTCACACTCACTTTTACAGCATTCCTTTAAAATTATTGCCTCGCTTGGATTGTTTGTCTCTCCACGAGACTCTCGCATCACTCCTGGCACTAAAAAAATCAATACACAGGTTTACATGATGGTAATGTGAATACAGACGACTGAAAAGTTCTGTTCTTTCATGTATTTCACGTATTTGCATTCTTATAAACTGTATAAAGCTGATATTTTTTTCTTAATATTTTCAAGGCATCAGATTGTCTCCAATGATTTTTTATCTACGACCATGTCATAATGTATACATTACAGTTTCACAATTGATACCAAAACAGCTGTCTTTTCGAAATGATTTTTGAAACCCGTTGCATAATGAGCTCATTATAGTACAGGTTCTACATTATAACACGGGTTCTGGACCAATCAGAAGCATTTTTAATGGAATCAATATCGTAATTCAATATTGTGAAACTATCAGCTGATTTGATCAAACTGCTACACCAGCTGCTTTAACCTAACAATCTACTATAACTTCTCGTATTTGAGATGAGAGGTTAGGTATCTCTGACAGTCACAGGTAAAATGAAATTGTTTTAATTAAATGTATACTAGTGGTCGTAGATAAAATAGTGTATGCAACGATTTTATTTGGCCATTAAAGCACTCGTGAGATATTTATAACTCTCGCATTCGCTCGTGTTATAACTTACATCTAACTCGTGCCTTAATAAGGGTCAAAATAAAATCGTTGCATAAACTACTATAATTTTCTTGCATCCTCCTGGGTTGTCTTTCACTTATCAATTAAGATTCATGATGTTAATTCAAATCAAAATACTTATAAACAATTTCATATTGAAACTTACTCTTTATTTCTATTTGTTTGCCAATATAAGTGAACCCCTCCAATAAATAAAGAGACTTGAAGTTATCACAACCACATTTTTTGAAAACAGATACAAGTTCGGTTGTTACACCATTAACAATTTCAAAGAAACTGAAGTTTGTTGATACAATCAATATAATTATGATGTTGAAGATACATCTTGTTTCCACTAATATAAAGTCTAATAAAAACTTTAAAAACACTTTTAAGTGGAAATTATGATTCACGTTATGGCGTGACGGCCGTTTCACTCTGATGTTAAGAGCATTGTCAGATGACCCACAGTACACAGTTTGTGCTCAAACTTATGCCTTGAGTCAGTGTACTGTGGTTTGTCTGACCTAACCTAACATCAGAGTGAAACGGCCGACACGCCATAACGTGAGTCATAATTTCCACTTGAAAGTGTTTTTAAGAATTTATTACAACCAATATAGTTATAGTTTTAATCAATCAATAGTTTGTTTGAGATTAATAATGGTGTAACAACCGAAACTAGTATCTTACTGTTTTCAATAAATGTGGTTGTGACAACTTCAAGTCTTATTATTCATTATGGATATCTTCCACAATATCAACTTCACCACTACAAAGAAATTTAAACCGTTCTAGTTTTAGTAAACAAAAATGAATAATAAACTAAAAATGCAGTGCCATCTTTAATATTAAGTTCATCAATCGAGTTTCAACATAGCAAAGAGTTCGATGTTAAACCTTCATACATTTATACCTTCAAACCTTCTTAAAACCTTATTCAAACCTTTTTGTTAAATTTTTATATTGATGATAGACGAAACAGATGCAATTCTCTGTGTACTGCCCGTAAGAACAGATTTCCCCTGGGACCCATTCTTTTCGGGAACGTCTAGGTCGATATCTTCATTGCGATACAGCTATATTGTTATTGCGATATATTTATAACGATATCGATATAGCTATATCGATAAGCTGCCGATGATTTATGATTTGGGAATCGCCATAAATCAATCGAAAGGCAAAGCTTGCCGCTTCACTTCTTTCAATGTTTTAAAACCAGTAGCGACTCTTCTCTCTCTCAAGAGAGAAAATAGAGAGTAATGGTTGAATTTGCCAGATAATTTGGAATTAGCTTAAAAGAGAGACGGTGTCACAAGGCGACTTCATCCTATTATTTTGAATACGCGTCAAATAAAAATCAAGACAAATGTGCGTGTGTTACATTAAAGGTTAATAAAATTTATATTTAACTGCCTTCCTAAATCCATTTATATTGTCTGGAGTAGAAGGTGAGGATTTGTGTAGGGGGGTGACGGTGGGAGAGAAAGAGGTGGAACGAGGGGAAGAGAGAGTAGAGACGGGAGAGAGAGCGGAGGGGGTGAGAGAAAGAACGAGGGAGAGAGTTTGAAAAGATAAAAGGGGAGGGGCAAAGGTATAGAGTGAGAAAGAGAAGAAAAGAGAAAGAGTGAGTGAATGATTAGAAGATAGTGAGTGAATGATGAGAAGATTGTCAGTAAGAAAAAGTTTATACTGAAAAAAGTGAGATGGAATTATTAGGAGTTTCGAGAAAAAGAGAAAGACGGAGACTAGAAAGTGACAATTCAAGAGAGGGGCAATTTGGAAGAGAGTGAGAAAGAGTGAGGGTGTGATGGAGTGAGTAAGAGCCGAAAAGAGAGCGAGAAAGAGTTTGAGAGTGATTTTGTATTTGAAAAAATCTGAGAAAGATATATCCAGGTCCATGTCTGTGCAGGCTTAATCACTTGTCATTTGTTCAATGATATATCGAGAAGCAGCTGTCTTCTAACAGAGTTAAAATCGATTAATCGTTTACACTTAACATACAAAAACAATTCTTTCTTATTCTACCTCTTTCTCTATTTTCTCTCTCTTACGCTTTCCTTTAATCCTGCTCACTGAAACAAGCGCCCTCCCAAAACATCGTTTCTAGCCAAATTCAGCACCTCCCATGTACTGTCTCTAAACTTCCTTTCTCTTTGTACCTTCTTTATCACTCCCAACATTTTACCAATCTTTTTCTGTCTCTCCATTATTCTTTATCTTTTTCCTTCTTTATCACTCCAACACCAATCTTTCTCTGTCTCTTTATTATTCTTTCTCTTTGTATCATCTTTAACACTCCAATACTTCTACAACTCAAAGTCCTCCCACCGATTAAGCAGGTGATTATATAAGTTTTTTTCGAAAGAGCTCATTTTCATAAGAGTTAGTCTTCTTGGAGGCAACTGAGCCATCTTGAAATATCATAATCCATACATCGTCTTAATCATCTTGTTTTCATAATTATTATGCTACTAAGTTGTATTTTGGGACTGAATTAACAGTTATTGCTTACTGGATTAATTGTTGCTTTTTTTTTAATGGAAATAGAACGTTTTCTCCAACTCTATTAGGTTTGAGAGTTAGCTGTTTAAGAGATTGGTCTCCTGGAGACTCTAATTGCTTTCGACCACGAGTGTAGAGCACATAAACAGATATTTACTGTGATTTCATAACAGGAGCATGTATAAGGTGGAGGGGAACCTCCCCCCCACCAACGAAATAAACATAAATTTTGTAAAAAACTCTTACGCACACAAATTCGTGTTCTCAAAAAACAATTTCCTTGAACCCTTTAAAAATAGCCATATTCTAAGAATCTTGTGTCATATAATCTTTGAATTTATTAATTATCTTCTAGATCATAGAAAAACAAGGACAACAAAACTAGTTCTGGCCTCCAGTAATTGGTCTTGGCCTCCCTCAAAAATTTAATAGAAAGTCTATTGTTTGTCGAAAATTGTCTCTTAAGCCATGTTAAACTCCTATTTTTTGTCTCTACAGAAAACCTGATAGCAGAGTGCCGTAGCAGGTATCTGTTCAATCAGAGATAAGCTACGAAACTCCTGGGCGCTCTTTGTAAGGGTGACCGATTGGGTTGACAGCAAAAATGACAGTTCTCTGTTGTGAAATCACTTCCCGGTGGTTCGGAACTCACCTAAAACTGTAGGTCTAACTCATCAATCACCATAATCAAATTCATCATCCACGCACAGGTCTCAGACCTATGTGGGCTTCATCCTCCGGAAAACATTTTTAAACCAAGATATCATATTATTTATATAACATTCTTGGGTTTTAATGCAGTAAACAATTATTTTCACAATAAACTCAAGGGCCCTCTTTTTGAGGGTGACCGATTGGGTTGACCAGCAAAAATGACAGTTCTCTGCTGTAAAGTCACTTCCCGGTGGTTCGGAACTCACCTAAAACTGTAGGTCCAACTCATCAATCACCATCATCCAATTCATAACCTACGCACAGATTTCAGACCTATGTGAGCTTCATCCTCAAAAAGAAAATGACCGGAATCATCGGAGTCCTGTTCTGTCCAATTCACCAAGATAAGAAAACGATTTTTTTTTTAGGATAACGCCCACATAGGTATGAGACCTGTGCAAGGGTAATGAATTGGATGAAGGTGATTGATGAGTCAGACGTACATTTTTAGGTGGGTTCCGAACCACTGGGAAGCGATTTTACAGCAGAGAACAGAGTCTATTTTGTTGGCCAATCCAATTGGTCACAAATTTTCTCAAATTTACACAAATTTACTCTTCCAAACAGACCATACAACGCAGTTTACAAACTGCGGATCGTTTGTTTCATTAGTTTTAATTCCTAAACGCCCAGTAGTTGTTTGATGAGCTTCAATTAAAATAGAAGCACGCTTGTGGTAGAAAAATTCCGTACGGAATTCGGCGACCTTGAGTGACGAGAGATGACAAGGAACGGTTCCAGATCACAGAACTAAAGATGGCGCAAGTCAATTGAGGCCAATCGCTCGCTTGTCCCTGGTCACGTGATCTTAATCATTACTGTTAACATTAAGAAAAAAATATCTTGTGTTTTACTACAAATTTTTGATTATTTATTCAACTTTCTTTGTAGTGGTGAAGGTGATATTGTGGAAAATATCCATAATGAATAATAAAACGACGTTGTCACAACCATATTCATTAAAAATAGTGGGATACTAGTTTCGGATGTTACTCGATTGTCAATCTCTCTATTCTCACTATTTTTCACATAGTATCTCACTATTTTCAATAAATGCGGCTGTGACAACTTCGTCTCATTATTGATTATTTATTTGCTATTGGAATGTTTCATTTAAGAAAGTGACGTAATTATGATCAGGGGGATACATCTCCTCATAGAGCCCCAGAGACAAAAAATAGGAGTTCAGCATAGTTAAAGAGACAATTTTCGACTGGAATGAATAAGAATGTGATTTTAAAAGGATAATTTTGTCAAACATTTCTGGGGTAGTACCCCTGAACTCCCTTTTTCTTAGAGAAATGTCATTACGTAACTTTTTGGTATCCGAATTAAGGTGGGTGATCACAAATATCAGTAAGGTAGTCGTTTCAAGTGGGTTTTCAAAATTTTGTTTTATTTGAATAATAAGAGTCCCGATGAGGGTATCACTTATTGATAATGACACAAGATCTAGATGAATGTAACTTCGATAGATAACGTGAATTATAATGTTAAAATGCGAATTCATGTCTAAAATAAATTTGTTTTCTTCAAAAAGATTCTGTGTTATTACAAACCCCTCTTTTAAAATAAATAGTACAGTACTGTATTGGTACCCCAATCAGGAAAGTTGAGAATAGCAAAGTAAAAATGGTTTTAGAAGAACCGCTTCCATGTTCTTACTGAATCAAGTTACTTCCTTAGGTCCCTTTATTATATAGAGTCTAGAGTCTACCCCCCTCACCGATCTAAATCACTGGTCGTCCCCTCCCCTTCCCGACGAAACCTAATTATATCACTGATTCGAGAAAATATGTAACTGAAATCTTTTTATTCCAAAAAATACCACCTTCAATTGAAACGAAGCAAGTATTGATAACACCCATAGTATTAATCTCTATCTATAAAAGGATGATACCCTGACTCACTCATCAACGCAGAGCCAAAACTACTAGGCCTATGAACTTGAAATTTCATATGAACAATCCTTATAGGATTTCACCGTGCAATAAGAAAGGATTTTTCAAAATTCGCAATTTTAGGGGTGTTTTTAGGGGGTTAAAGTTTTGCCTATGCAAAGCACGGGTACAGCATGGCTAGCTAGCTTACTGGGATCTTTCAATCATATGGAAAATAATTTGAAATTTTTCGATCTGCTGTACAAGCTGTTTCGATGGACAAGCTGTTTGTGTGTTTTGCAAATCATCATTCTAAAAACAACGTCTGTCTATCAAACCGGTAAACGTATGTTTGCCAATCATCTGTAATGGTCATGCTTTTTCAGTGCTCAGGTAATTTTTTGGGCATACGGGATTGTACTGACTTCAACCAATAACAAAAAAAAATGTTTAACACATGTTTTATGTGATCAAATAAAAATTGAATATTCGAAATAAGGAAATTCGAATATTCAATTTGTTTATCAACTTTAGACAGTTTAAAAATTGTAACGTCTTCCCAAATTATTCCAGTTTAATAAAAATTATTGAGTACTGGCAATACCTCCTAAAAAAAACAAATGTGTTCTAGATAACAGGTGATATGAAGTTGAACCTGAAAAACGATTCAGGCAGTTTTTCTATCTCATGGAGATTCATCTTACTCTTTGTTATTGAATCAGACCATTTAACATGTTTTTAAATGTTTCTTTATTCAGAGGTTAAGAGCTTTATTTGGTGGTTAAGAGAACAACGAAGTAGGCCTCTATGATCAGCTGGAAGAGACCTAGGACTCACTTCTTTACAAATAACCTTGGCCCAAACCTAGGTCTATTGCCAATGGAAGAAGTAGTAACTTTGGAATTTTGCTCACCTTGTTGGGGCCCATCTCGAAGTATTGTCCAACGGCTTTTAAGGTTTTGAAACCAGAAAAGGTTTTGAAAAATGAAGATCTAATAAAAGTAATTTTGAATTGATACCAAAAGATGTGAACTGTTCTGTGTAACCGACTGAATGGAATTTTGAATTGATACCAAAAGATGTGAACTGTTCTGTGTAACTATCAATGTTTATTTTTCTTTAACTTCTTTATTTTTTTATTTAACTTCTTTCCTAATTTTAAATGTAACCTCAGCGGGAGGTGGCGAATAATAAAATCAAGGAGAATTTTTATGAGAACGCAGCAACGCGCGTCGGGCCAGCTAGTAGAATATAACTAATTATATACTCCGTGATTACATCATACTTAAAATTTCATCATAGTCATCTTAATCATCTCTATGGTTATCATAAATACTCTACAATATAAAACGTAAAAATAATGTGCTCCAGGTGATATTGGTTTGATAAGATTGGAACAATATGTGTATGTACTATTTATGTGTATTTTTAACTATTTATGTGTATTATTTAACTATATGTGTATGTACTAGTATTGTTCTGGGACAGAACAACCTCTTCCTTCTTTCTCTCCATTTTCACTACAGTATCAATACATAGTTCAATTAAAACGAAGCACTTTATCGATGACACCCACACCTACAAAGCAATAGTATTAATAAAAATAACTTGTTAACCTCAATGTTTTGGACAATGTAAAATTTATTCAAAATTTGTGAAGGGAGCAGTTTTGGACTTGTCTGTTGCACCTTCACACTCGTTGTAAATTTGTCACAATAAATAGATAAATAAATAAATAAATAAACTTATTGTATGCTCTGTGAAACACCCTACTTAGTGATCATCATCATCATCATCATTAACATCAACATAACATCTACATCAACAATAATATCATCATCATCATCATCATCATTATCAATTATTATCAACAAAAACATCATCAACCTCATCATGAACATCATCATTATCATCACTATCAACAAAAACATCATTACCATCATCATGAACATCATCATCATTATCATCAATATCGACATCATCATCAACTATTATTACAACTTATCACAATATCACCAAAATCATCTTCATCAACTATTATCACAACTTATCACAATATCACCATCATCATCGTCATCATCATTAATATCATCTTCATCATCCTCATCCCGATCCTTATCCTCATACTCCTCCCAATCCTCATCGTCATCATCAACCTCAACAGCAACATTATCGTAATCACAATCATTGTCAACTATACTTACCACAATATCATTAAAATCTGGCACAATATCAAAGTAAAGCGTTGTTTCGGGGTTAGTCTTCGAGTTTATTGTGTGGTGCCGCTTATCATCAGAGTGGCACACAAAGCTGAACACAGCTCAAATAATGAGCCCAATAAAACACTGAAATGGTTTCGGCGAGGGGATGGTGGTGAGGGGGTGGAGGTCGCAAAGGCTCACGACATTCGTATGTCATTAATTACATGAGCAACTAACTAGGAGAGAAGTTGTGGCAAATATAACAACAATATTCAGAACGCGAGTTCGCGGAAAATTAGGCTTGCATCTGCACTGGACGTTAGACTTTAGTGTTGATTACTTTCGAAATGAGGCAGTTATGGGACACTGGAGATACCACACACACGGCTTCTGAATAAACAGGCCGGTGAGGGGAGGAACGGGCCGTTGAGGGGGGGAAGGGTATTCAGGGGGGGGGTTATTTAGGGGGGTCGTTGAGTTGGGGTTGTCGAGAAGTATTGGTGGGAGGTGTTTAGGGGGAGAAATGGTTGGTGGCAAAGATGAGGGGGAAGGGGTTGTGAAAGAGTTGTAGGCCGTTTAGCCGCAGCAACCAACGAAATCATGAACTGTGACTCAAACTTGACCAGCCGAACAATTGGGTTTCAAAGTTTTAAACCTGGTTTGAGTTCACCAACCTGGCTCGGTGTGTTTGATTTGTGAAGGTTGGCTCGCTAACAATGGGGGATAGAGTTGATAATATTGTAGGCTACTGATTTATTCGAAGTATTATTCGTATTTTGTTTTATTAACAATGAATCATTCCATCTTTCTTCTCTCCGGGTCGTTAAAGTCTAAATTTACCATAATAATAAGCGTATGGCTTTTAATGGTGGGGAGACCCTTACGGGTAGTTCCACCTCGCCGTTTGAGCCATGTTACGGGGAACATGGTGGACCTACAATTTTAGGTGGGTTCCGAACCACCGGGTAAGTGATAATAAAGCTTATAACATCTAGTCATTGAAGCACGGTCACCCATCCAAGCGCAGTCTTGAGCGGTCGTGACTGAACATCACGATCACTTGAACACCACGCTCACCGCATGACCAATCACCACCCTAAAAGTTAACCTTATTGTATCCTCTTTCTTCAATTTTCTTTCTCGATACTTTCGTTCCACTTTTCCAATTTTCTTTCTCGTTACTTTCGTTCCACTTTTCCAATTTTCTCCTACTTCTACTTTCCACCATTTCAATCAAACTCATTTCTGACGTTCCTTAATTCATAACATTTCTCAGTTCTGTACAACTTATTCTAATTTTAACCGTTCTTTGTATTCTCTAAATTTTCTTACTTGGTACCTCTGTTTCACTTTATTCTTCAAATTCTATTTCAATTTTTAATCAGGAATGAGCTCCACACTACTTTTTAAATTTTGAATAGAAATTTCAATTAGCTGTTTTCAATACCATATGATGTAATCGTTGTATATGTCTATTGTAAATAATCCACCCCATACTGTTTACCTCCGGAGTTTTTTCAAAACATTTTTTAGTTTGTACGCTTTTGTATTCTGTATTAAAATAAATTACTTTCTTTCTTATGCTTTTTGCCTTACTTCACCATTCCAATTCTTTTCCCATTTCTCTTCTTCTCCATCTTATTCAATACTAATTAATATCTTCTGCTGTACAGATACAACTATGTGAAGATAATAATACATTTTAAACTTGTTTAAGAAACTTTATAAATTTTCATCAATAAAGTATTGTAATCTAATCTCAATTCTTCCTACGTTTCTCTTTTTTCTTGCTTTTTCGCTCTCTCTTCGTCCTTTCAATACATTGTCCAGTTATATAACTGATTGAAAGTTCAATTGAGTTAACAATTAATTAAGTTATTGAAAGTTTAAAAAAGTTTAACAATTTATAAATTGTTTCTTACGTGATATAATAATCCTAAGCAACGGAGCATTGAAAAAATACTTATTTTACAACATTACGATTATTATAAAAAACTATGGATTGATGTCTGTGTTTAGTAGTTGATCAAACAGACACCATCTTTCATTTTCATCAACTGATGATTGATTGATTGGCATTGATTGCATGCGTCTGTGGCTGCTTGGAATTGAGCGATAAAGCTGGGAAGTGACGTTGAATTGAGATGCGCCTTTGACAGTGCCAACATACTCTGTGATCAACTGAGTGCACCTCTCACACTATACTGACTCAGAAATGGCTTTCGTTTTTTATCTATGAACATCTCCATTCTCATCCCATATCAAAATGTGGTGTTCTTTTCACATCTGTGGCTTGATATTAAGGTAAATGTCATTTGGGTGGGGAAGGTTGCTTACAATTCCTGCAACATCAATAGTTTTTTGGGTCTTTCCTGTTTTTTCCCCGCATTAGATACGTGTATCATACATGCGTATCGAAAATGCACGGTACGTATCACTGTGCGTATTAATGCAGTGTAATCGGTTTCTTTCCACTCGCAAAAAATATTTACAATACATGCAGATTGCAGAAGTGGATAACTCACCCACTGACAACTCAATGCACCAGCTATTTCTAGTTCTTACTGTATTTGCTAGTAAACAAATAGGTAAGAAAATTAGTAGACAATTAGTAAACAAAATACTGGTACTCATAACCAATTCCATTACACTGGAAAATGGAAAGATCTCAGTTCTTGTAAAGTAGTGTCTATTTTTTGTAGACTACTGCCCGGTTTCTGAGTTGTTCATTAACTTGATGGACCATTGGCTCAATACTGGAGCAATACGTTAATGATCCATTAAACTTAATGAACAACTCAGAAACCGGGCATACGTCTTGGAGACTCCAGTTAGGGAGTATAAGACTGATCAACAATTATACAATCTTATACACTAGTTACCATAATTTACTATATCAATTAGTTGAGGTGAGGTTTGATTTTGATGTGAAAGGAACTCTTGTACACTATATAAAGCTTTATCAACTAAATTTAGTAGAAAGACCTAAGTTCCTGTTCCTATAACGGCAATAAAAATAAAGATTGTCTATAAATATGGTGTCTATACGAGATATTGCAACTTTTTGACCACCAGATATTTAATAAGATAATGTGATGTACTTTAATAATGTTGATAAATAGTTCATACCAATAGTTCATGCCACTCCCGTGTTTCGGAGGACACGTTAAGCTGTCGGTCCCGGCTGCCTAAAAGCAGTCGTTCAGTCACGTCAGAGGCCCTGAACTTATTCAGGTGCGACCTGATAACTCTGACACCAGACCTGAGCCAGCCAGGTTACACGATATTATTATTATTATTATTATTATTATTACCAATAATTACTTTCACGTAATGATACATACTACAGTATGATACACTTTTTATGTGTCATAATGATACGCGTATCCAATGCGGTGGAAAAACAAGAAAGACCCGTTTTTTAACTGCATTTTTATTGTATTGAATTCATTCAATATCCAATGCAAATAAGAAGAAGAAGAGGATGATGAAGAAGAAAAAGAAAAATAAGAAGAAGGAGGAGGAGGAGGATAAGGAGAAGGAGAAGTAGAAGGATAAGTAGAAGGAGAAGGAGACGGAGACGGAGGAAGAGGAAGAGGATGAGGATGAGGAAGAAGAGAAAGGAGAAGGAGAAGGAGAAAGTGAAAGAGACAGAGTAAGAGGAAGAAGAAGAAGGAGAAGAAGGAGGAGAAGGAGAAGGAGAAAGTGAAAGAGACAGAGTAAGAGGAAGAAGAAGAAGGAGAAGAAGGAGGAGAAGGAGACGAAGGAGAAGAAGGAGAAGGAGAAAATAAGAAGAAAAAGAAGATAGCGAAGAAGTGAGAAAGTAATAAGAAATAAGGATAAAAAGACGACCACAATGTTGAAACTTTCATCTGAAATCGAACATGAAGTGTTGAATGGTACAGCTGACCAGTTTCCACCCATGATTTGCTAGCTGGCAATGCCGGGGTAATAGCCAAAGACAGAAGCAACTGACTTTTATGTATTTTCTTCAGATAACTCGATATCGGAGTACGTGGTGGCCTTGAAGGGAGGGTGGTAGGGGGGTCACGGGTGTCATAACCTAGCCGGATTGTTCCCCTTTCCAATACGTGTTCCAGGGATAGTCGTTCCCCCGGGAGACGGTCAGCATTCCCTGTTCCAACTCTCGCCACGGGTTCCCTAGGGTGCCATCGGCCAACTCTCCACTAGTTATCCAGTAGTTCGGCTAGGCCATGCGCACGCGCACTCTCACACACGCGCACTCACTGCGCTTGATGTCACTTCTGAGGTTTGCCAGACGAGTGAACGAATGTGCGTTTTTTCAGGCGTGCTAAATCTGTATCATCTTCGGAGACTCCAATTCAGATACGTATCAGATATTTTAGATACAAAATTTGAGATTACAATTTGAGATATAAGAGATACGATGTTAGGTATTACACATGTTGGATATTAGGTATCAAAGATACAATTCAGATAGGCAATACGTTTTGGAGATTACAATTAGAAATATAGAGATACGATGTTAGGTATTAGAGATGTTGGATATTAAGTATTGAAGATACAATTCAGATAGGCAATACGTTTTGGAGATTACAATTAGAAGTATAGAGATACGATGTTAGGTATTAGAGATGTTGGATATTAAGTATTGAAGATACAATTCAGATAGGCAATACGTTTTGGAGATTACAATTAGAAGTATAGAGATACGATGTTAGGTATTAGAGATGTTGGATATTAAGTATTGAAGATACAATTCAGATAGGCAATACGTTTTGGAGATTACAATTAGAAGTATAGAGATACGATGTTAGGTATTAGAGATGTTGGATATTAAGTATTGAAGATACAATTCAGATAGGCAATACGTTTTGGAGATTACAATTAGAAATATAGAGATACGATGTTAGGTATTAGAGATGTTGGATATTAAGTATTGAAGATACAATTCAGATAGGCAATACGTTTTGGAGATTACAATTAGAAATATAGAGATACGATGTTAGGTATTAGAGATGTTGGATATTAAGTATTGAAGATACAATTCAGATAGGCAATACGTTTTGGAGATTACAATTAGAAATATAGAGATACGATGTTAGGTATTAGAGATGTTGGATATTAAGTATTGAAGATACAATTCAGATAGGCAATACGTTTTGGAGATTACAATTAGAAATATAGAGATACGATGTTAGGTATTAGAGATGTTGGATATTAAGTATTGAAGATACAATTCAGATAGGCAATACGTTTTGGAGATTACAATTAGAAATATAGAGATACGATGTTAGGTATTAGAGATGTTGGATATTAAGTATTGAAGATACAATTCAGATAGGCAATACGTTTTGGAGATTACAATTAGAAATATAGAGATACGATGTTAGGTATTAGAGATGTTGGATATTAAGTATTGAAGATACAATTCAGATAGGCAATACGTTTTGGAGATTACAATTAGAGATATAGAGATACAATATTAGTTATTAGATATGCTAGATATTGGGTATTAAAGATACAATTCAGATTCAAAAAAAGGCTAGTTATCAACATAAAAAGGTTAGAAGTACAGTAGAGCGTCGATAATTTGGATATGTAGATCCGTAGTAGATTAGAGATACGTATTAGCGATACAATTCAGATAGGTAATCCGTTCTGGAGATTACAATTAGAGATATAGAGATGCAATATTAGTTATTAGATATGCTAGATATTAGGTATTGAAGATACAATTCAGATTCAAAAAAAGGCTAGTTATCAACATGAAAAGGTTAGAACTACATTAGAGCGTCAATAATTCGGATATGTAGAACCGTAGTAGATTAGAGATACGTATTAGCGATACAATTCAGATAGGTAATCCGTTCTGGAGATTACAATTAGAGATATAGAGATGCAATATTAGTTATTAGATATGCTAGATATTAGGTATTGAAGATACAATTCAGATTCAAAAAAAGGCTAGTTATCAACATGAAAAGGTTAGAACTACATTAGAGCGTCGATAATTCGGATATGTAGAACCGTAGTAGATTAGAGATACGTATCAGCGATACAATTCAGATAGGCAATACGTTTTGGAGATAACAATTAGAGATATAAGAGATACAATGTGAGGTACGAGATATGCCAGATATTGGGTATTAAAGATACAATTGACATTCGAATACAGGCTAGATATCAACATAAAAAGGTTAGAACTACAGTAGAGCATCGATAATCCGGATTAATTGGGACCAAACTTCATCCGGATTATCAAAAAATCCGGATTCTCGAAAACAGCCTGTTTTTATGCTTTTAAGTTATAGAAACTTGACTGAAACCTTGAAAATTCACTTAAATGTGTATTTGAACAAGTACAGTAGGTAAATACAGTTAAAGCTGTACACCAATGACTGTAAGCCATTTTTTTTATAAATTGAAATTGAAATTTATTGCCAAAAAATTGTTACAACAATCTTAAAAAAAATGTACAGTAGAGTAACAATGTAGAGTACATATATACAAAACTCCTAAATTGTATTGAAAAAAGAAAAATTCTGGCACTGCCAACAAAAGCTCTTTTATTAAAATATTTTATTACACTTCTAATTCAGGATAATTGAAAGCATTTTATTTATTCACTAGACCTTTGGACTAGTTAGGCCAATTCGACCGGGAGAAATAATGTGTCCGGTCAGCAGAGGTGAGCTTCAAGTTGAAATTACCTCA
Organism: Conomelus anceps; assembly: GCA_948455865.1. Taxonomy (NCBI): domain Eukaryota; kingdom Metazoa; phylum Arthropoda; class Insecta; order Hemiptera; family Delphacidae; genus Conomelus; species Conomelus anceps. Next base: position 66,982,542 of record OX418220.1, on the reverse strand, counting down.
GAATCCGCTCAAATACCAGAATAACAATCCACATATCACTTTACTTTAAACTAACGATTTCAAATTTTAAAAGAAGGTATTTTGATTACAAAAATTATGAATGGTAAATTTATGACTGTTGAGAATGACCGAAAAAGAGCAAGGACATCTAGATAATCATCATCGGGGTAGTCAATTAGGCCGCTCATCTCTGACTGATGCGGTCACGGGCTTGAGTCCCGTTTTAGCTTGACATATTTTAAGCAATAATTCTTCTCATTACCATCGCACAGGTATCAGAATCAGGTGGGTTTCATGAATAAGAAGAAAATCATAGTTAAGTTTCATTCAACCACTAGACTAATTAATTCTGAATGCAAGTTTCCGTGAAATTAGTTGTAGACGTCTAGATGTCTGCTAGTGACAAGTTTGGCGACACGAATTTCAGTTGCAATATGGCGTCTAGTAATGTGGAAATTCAAGCGTTGTTCGTGTGATACTATTACTATATACATCGGTAGCTATATTGTGAGCTGTAGCTAGCGTTAACCACTCTGAGCCCATTCCCCAGGGTACAAAACCAGGTCTCTGGTATAATTGTTGGCTTTGTCTGGCTGGTCTTATCAGTATTCGCCCGTTAATAAGATTCAGTGTTCCACTTAGCGCCAAACTGGACTGCTGTGAGCCAAGTTAGGCCAGGGAATACCGCTGGTGTCTGTGATACCTATCTTGCAATTCTGTCTGTTTCATGTGTAACAACGCCACAATGAACGAATTATTAAAAGTGCAGGATTTGTTTCAATTGAATATAGCCTAATTTTCGTGTCATTGGATGATCATTGCGTATAAATTCGTTGTATTTTTTTGCCTCAATAAAACAGTTAAATTTAAATATATTAAATATCAACTCTGAGGCTCTTTGCAAGCTTCAGATTTGGCCCATGACATATATCTTTCAATATGTCATGTTTGGACACATTTTGGTTATAATCTATTTCTTTCCTGTTTCTTGAACGATTTATACTATTTACTTCATAAGAATGAAACAATCTTCATCAATTCATCGGTTCTCATCAATCTTGGAACAATAATGATCAACCAACTTAAATTATTGTTAATAATAAAGCGCAAGTCACAATTGGTGAATCAAACCACTATGTTCAGTTCCGATCTGGTGTTTCACTTTCTGTGGACTGCAACATTTTAGAGAGTGAGAAAGTACGGAAGATTGAGACATTGTGTATGAGAAAGAGAGGAATGGAACGAGAAAGAGAAAGAGTTTGAGTAAGAGAGAAAGAGAGTAATTCGGAAAGCACATTCTCACTACAAGCTTCAAATGTGATGTTTCAGTTTCAATAGACCTCAAAATTAGTTAGTATGTAAGTATGGAATAGAGAGAATGAGTGAGGAAGTGAGAAAGATAGTGTGGAAGAGAGAAAGAGAGTAATTCAGATTCAGATGACTTTATTTGTGCAAATTTACAATCTATTCGTACATGAATGATAATAGTTTTATTAAGATTAGCAACTTTCAGATCCCCTAATTGAAGTGATGCACAGTGATTTTGGAAAAGTTAACATCTTCGTTGAATAGTTTGAATAGGAAAGACTATCAATACAACAGATATATATTTTAACGTATTGTGCAGCAAAAATTATTGATGTGATTGGTGAAAAAGAATGAGAGCTTGGATCTGTGAGATGAATTACCCAAAAAGGCGAAGTCTTAGCCACCTGGGACATTCTTACACTTGACGTGCGAGAGAGAGAGAGGGAGGGTGTGAGAGTGACTCAGATAACTTTATTTGCGTAAAAGTACAATATATGACTACTGACTATAACCTTACAATGAAATCACCCAGATTCATGGAAATATAAATGACGGTACAAAATAGATGCAAGACGATATGTTTACACTGTTACTATTACACTCTTCTACTAACATTAATAAAAATGTTTGCATAGTAAATTAAATGTAATATTCCGGTAATGCATTCACACAAGAGGGCGGAGCTAGGGCAAAAGAACCCTATCTTACACTGGAATTACCATTAAAATGTAGAAGAATTGTAAAATAAAATACTGATAGATGTTTTTTGAACAGATTGAACTCTCATCTTGTCAATAGCTGCCCATACAAGGTTGAAGTACTATTTCAATCATAAAATTTCTCTTGATTTTATAATACTTAACTGTTCAACTCTTAACTGTTTCTTCCTTTAAATACTGTAGCTTCAATTATATTATGAAACTTTTCATAGTTTTGACGTGATCTATGTGTTTCGATTTGTTGTTTTTAATGAATTTATTGTATCTTTATTATTGACATGACACGGTTTGGTGAACAATTGTATTTATGAAAAAAAAGTGTTGAATAAAGATCTAATCTAAAAATAATAATGAATCTTGGTAAAATATTCAAGAGATTAGATTAGATTAGATTTTTTTATTCATGTAAGTTTACAAATTTCGCATAATATTATTAGTTGAAACAAAACTGTCAACATCACATAGATACAATAGTAGACTTGGATTATAATTTTTATAGTGCTAGAAATTATTTAACTTACAATGATGTTTGTATTTTTTTAATGATATAAGTTCTAGTGATGACAATCTAAGTGATGCAATTACATGAAATGGCGAAGTTTGGACAAAGATTCGTCCATTCTAACACTTAACCAGAGAGAGAGAGAGAGAGAGTGAGAGTGAAGAGTGAGTGAGAAAGCACTGAGGCAACATTGACAGTGACAAAAGACGTTGTGACGAATCAGTGCTAGGTGGTCTGGCACGAATAATGCTTGTCTTTTGTGCGCTCATTGGCTTGGCAATTGTATACTACCCTGCCCCCCCCTGTCTTCCCTGTCACCCTTCAACTCCCTTTTTCGAACCCCCCCCCCCCCCCACCACACCACCTACACCGCGAACAGGAAGACGTCCGGAGTTGAGCGGAAATTATCGCATTTATCGCCCCCTCTCAGGCGGCATCGTCTTCTGCTGTAAAGAAAACGGAAAGGCTGCAGTGTAGGGAAGCTGAGCTCGCATAAGCAGGGACAGACGAGGCGCTAGTATGAACAGTTTCGTTCAGTGGACATTGTCTCTGACCGATCACCGGTAAACTGATTGGATTCAACCAACTTGTATTTGTAGCAGAGACTGAATGGAGTCGGTCTTTCGCTTTACTGAATGTGTTTCAGTGAGCGATTCGTGAAATTAATGCAGTTGTTCATTTGATTCTTGTTCTATAGTATTTTCAATTGTTGAGTTGTTTATTATGCTCTTGTTTCACAGAATTGTTTTTTAAAATGGAGTTGCTGATTAAGTTATTCGTACTTGTTGATTAGGTTATTGTTTAAATGAATTGTTGATGAGATACTGTTATTTTTTTAATTGAATTGATTTATTTCTTACTATTAAAAACTATAGTTCATGAAATGCAGTACTTGTGGATTAGGTTCTTGTTCAAATGAATCGATGAAATACTGATTTTTTGAAAATTGAATTAAATTGATTTATTGCCATAAAGAAGATAAAAATTGAAAAAATATATTTATATATATTACAATGTTTCCAATGATAAATAAATTTGCTCACAATGATCATCAGTAACTTAATTCATTGCAATAGAAAAAATATGGATTTGGATTGGCACCAACCAGCAGAAGGATAATTTATTGCTCTCCAAAATTTACATCTCGTTTTATACGAATGATTGTCTTGAAAGAACTAGAAACATTGGGGGTATAATGTATAGATAGGAAAATTCCCGAGATTAATTGAGTTAGTAAACGAAAACTTGTTCGTTGGTGGGAGTAAAAATTCAGTTCAGTCAAAATTAATTATTTTGTTTCAAAACTGTCCTTTGCAGATTCAACCATTCAACACTATTAATAATAGCTCTAGATTACTGTTATTGATTCTTGTTGCGTTCTTGGTTCTTGTTCTATAGAATTGTTCTTGAAAGACAGTTGTTCATTGGATTCTTGAATCTTGTTCTTGCAGTTGTTTCTTATGTTCTTGTTTCACAGAATTATTTTTGTAATGGAGTTGTTGATTAGGTTCTTGTTTTGAAATGCACTACTTGTTTGGTTTGTACAAGGTTCTTTTTCTAGAGTTTACAGGATTCTTCTTAAATGCACTTATCGGTTGCGTTCTTGTAATGCAGTTGCTGATTAGGCTCTTGTTTAATAGAATTTAATTCATGTACTTCTATTGTTGATTAGTTTTTTGTTTAATAGAATGATTATCGTTCATGAAATACTGTTATTGATAAGGTTCTTCTTTGAAAAAAGTGGATAAAATTTTGTTTGTTGATTACTTTCTTCAAAGAATCGTTCAAGAAATATACTGGTTTATTTGAGATTGATTTTATGAGGTTCTTTGTCTACAGTGTGCACTTTTCTTTCATGAATGCACTTTTTTGGCTTGAGGCTCGAGGCGTTGTGTGTTTGTGGGTATGTTCCACGATAACTTTCGAACGCCTTTATCAATCAGGTCTTGTATTTTAGTTTTATTGTGAAAAACACTTCTTGTTGATTGTTCTATAGAATTGCACATGAAAGTCTGATGCAAGAGATCATTTCTATGAAGCCTTTCATGAAATGCAATTGCATATTGGGTTCTTGTTCTATAGAATCATTCATGAAATGCAGTTCTTAATAATTAAGTACTTGTTTAAAGAATATTGTTCACGAAGTGCTTTTGCTGATTAACTTCTTGTTCAATAGAATTAAATTCATTAAATACTGTTGTTCATTAGCTGCTTGTTCTATAGAATTGTTCAAATATATGAATATAAGAGATAATAAAGCTGACGAGGACATGTTAACATAGCCGGTCACCCTTCCAAGATCAGTGTCGAGCGCCCGTGACTGAACACCACGATTGCCCTGACACCGCGTTCAGTGAGCGGTCAATCACCCCCATATCACTAGAGCTCACAGTTACTGTGATTTCCCTTCCAATATAATAAGGTTATTGTTTCATAAATTCTTCTTTTTGTTTATAGAACTGCTCATGATATCTTGTTGTTAATTATTGGGTTTTATATATGAATGTAAGAGACAATAAAGCTGATTACGTCATGTTAAAATGGTCAGTCACCTTTCCAAGATCAGTGTCGACCGTCAGTGAACATCTCGGTCGCCCTGACACCGCGTTCAATGTTTTCTATAAAACTGTTCATGAAATAATTCTTCCTATAACAACTTTTGAAGCATTGTCTTTCAACAAATGCATTTGTATATAGGCTCCATAAATTGTAAAATTGAAATCATATGTTATTTCAATAACAACCAACATTTCGTAACAAAATTGCAATTTTTAGCTCGAGTAAAACAAGTATTGAAATTTCCAGTCACTGAAATACTACTGGGATTGTTTTTGAAGCATGGATGGCTTGCCTGAGTCATCTTCAAATCCTTGGAGAATAACATCATCACTCGTACGCTTATAAACACCCTCCGAAATTTAGTCATCCCATTATTTCATAGTGATTTTTATTAGGAACACATTTGGAAAGTGGCTGATCACACCCTAGGGAAAATAACCGAATTATAAGGGGTTAGTGACTCCACAGTGGGACAGAGACAACCCGCACCACAAGTTAGACTAGGACGGATCTCTTCGTCCGTTGACACGAGAGGCGTTTCAATACGCCTAGTTAGGTTGGGTTTGAAGCAAATTGAGATGAATTAGATTCTTAGTTTGAATGTTATTTGAACATAGTTTGATTATTCATTGTCATGGAATTCGGAAATTTTAATTGATTTACACCTCTGGGTCACGAAAATGTGTTTAATTAGTACTCATTAAAATCACGTTGAATTTCAATTGAGATGTTAGTTATAATACTTCAAACTCAATGTTAGATTGAATTGATTGCGGTAAGTGTCGTAGCAGGTATCTGTTCAATCAGAGATAAGCTATGAAACTCCTAACCCATCTTTGTAAGGGTGACCGATAAGATTGGCCGGCAAAAAAGACTGTTCTCTGCTGTAAAATCACTTCCCGGTTGTTCGAAACCCACCTAAAACTGTAGGTCCAACTCATCAATCACCATCATCCAATTCATTACCCACGCACAGGTCTCAGACCTATGTTGGCTTCATCCTCCGGAAAAAAATTACTAGGATTGCAGCTTGTGGATGTAGCGTTTTAAACCTAATAGCTGTTGTTATAACTTGCCTTTCCTTATAATTTTTTTTTATGAATTTAATAATGCGTACCTAAGCGATTGAATTACCAGGATTTTGGTTTGAGGAAGTAGCTAGTTGAACCTAATAAGTGTTGTTATAGCTTGTCTTTTTTTTTAAATGTTGGTGGTAAAGTATTGAAGAAAGTAACTAAAGTAAAAGTAAAAAGTAAAAAGTAACTTTTTTTGTAATAAAGGTTTTACATATATTTGGATATAGACTATTCTTAATTATGATGTTGAAGATCCATCTTGTTTCCACTAATATGTAATATAAACTTGAAAAAAACACTTTTAAATGGAAACTAACTCACGTTATGGCGTGACGGCCGTTTCGCTCTGTTGTCTAGAGCATCGTCAGACGACCCACAGTACACTGACCTTCAGTGTACTGTGGGTCGTCTGACGATGCTCTAGACAACAGAGCGAAACGGCCGTACGCCATAACGTGAGTTAGTTTCCATTTAAAAGTGTTTTTTTCAAGTTTATATTCTTAATTGATAAATAGTCCATACATTGTATAGCTCTTCAAATATATATTTTTTTAAATCGATTCTTCCAAAGCAAAAAACTAATTACTTATAAAAAGTCTCTCAAAACTTGCCGAAACCCAACATTTTATTGTACCTGAATAAATCATGGTTGACGTTTACATGCTTCTTATGCAATCCTGCTGCAATTAAAGTTTTTTATACACCCTATAGCAACATGTATTCAACAAGAACGCATTAACTGTATGAAAAATTATCCTTAATCTCCAGACGGAAGCTTATTATTACGCACAGTTTATTGAATTTTGCTAATAATTCTCTTTCAATTGATAATAATCGGCCTACCTGAAAATAATAGTTAACCTTTAGCCAATTAATCTGGAAATAATTGTTTTTATGTATATACCAAAGCCAGTTTCGACTTAAGGTGACTCTGAAAGAACCCAACATTATGTTTTGGTCCAAAGATCGTACTACGCAAACGAGGAGTGAGGTAGGTTGCAATTACTTTCCTCACTGAGATAAAAGAGTTGTATCTATGCCAATCCCACTGAAACAAATTGTGATCCTCCATGCTCAACTGTCCACTCCCACATTTACACAGGGTCTGGCTGCACAGGTGAATGTGTATACTATCCAGCACACCTCTAAGCTCCTTCCTGCGTCCAAGCCATTATTCCTCAGGGACGTTTGGAAAGCAACACCATGTAGCCTTTATGTATCTGAGATGAATGAAATTTAATTCTCCTCAAGCTACAATAAGACCTGAACTAATTAATCTTGTTTAATTAAGTGTCTCTTGTTATTTGAAATTATTGAGCTGTTCATCAGTTGCATTGATTTCTTATATAATAATTATTTATAATTGTTTACTTTTATTTTAATCGTGTCAATAAAGTTTGCGTGATGCTTACAATGTTGCCCGCATTATTTTAGAGATAGAACCTGTAACCATTTTTTTTTAGGATGAAGCCCACATAGGTCTGAGACCTGTGCGTGGGTAATGAGTTGGATGATTGTGATTGATGAGCTGGACCTACAGTTTCAGGTGGGTTCGGAACCACCGGGAAGTGATTTTACAGCAGAGAACCATACTACTGTATATCAATCGTGTTTACAGTCTGCATACACTATGTCCCTTTTGCGCTCAATATTGCAGCAGACGGTCGGTATTGAGCACAACCCACACAGAGCTGTCAAAGCGGATCGTAGATTTCACTTACATGCACTACTGCATGGAAAGCAGTCGCTAATGATCGCAATCTCACTTGGGAGTCACTCTACCGAAAGATTTTGACAGAGAATATTATTGGCTAATCTGACAATCATTAGAAACTCGTATAAACGAAAAGGCATATCGTAAACACACACTGCTTATCTACACTGCATTATTCATGATATCTCATTTTCCTTCTCTTTCTTCTGCATCTTCTACTACTTGTTTCTTCTCATTCTTCCGCTACTTTTTCTTCTCTTCTCTTTCTTTTCCTACGCCTTCTCCTTCAACTCCTTCTTTTTCTTCTCATATTTTTTACTCTCCTTTCCAATCATCTCCTTCTTCTCTTCTTTCTTTTTCTTTTCTTCTTCTCTTTCCTTCCCCCATTCTTTTACTTTTTCTCCTCTCTTCTCTTCTCCTCTTTCTTCTCGTCCTTTTTCGTCATCATCTTTTCTCTTTTTTCTTCTGCTTCTCTTTCTTCTCCTCCTCTTCTTCTCTTTTTTCTCCTTTCTTTCGTTTTTCATTTAATTTCTCTCAGTGATACACCTTCTTTTTCTCCTTCTTCACCTTTTACATTCTCATCTTTCTTCTGCTCCCTCTACTTCTTTTTCTCTCTACTCCCTTTCTTCTTCTTCTGCTATTTTTTTTCTTCTTCTCCTACTTTCTTCCTCCTCTTCTCCTCCTCTCTTCCTCGTCCTCTCACCCTTGTCTCTATTTTTAGCGTTTTCTCTTCTTGATCCATTTTTTTTTCTCTTCCTTTACCTTCACTTTTTTCTCCTCTTTCCATTCCTCTTTCTCTCTTGTCCTCTTATTTTGCCTCCTACGTCTCCTCCCCCTCCTTTTATTTCTCTTCTTCTTTTCCTCCTCCACCTTCTCTCCCTTCAAATTTTTCTTCCATTCTTCTCCATCTCTTTTTCCTTCTCCTTTTTTTCTCTCTCTCCTCCTATTGTTAATATCCAAACTCTTTCTCATATACAATCTATTGTGTTGTTAATAATGCTCTTTAATCAGCCACAATTATATTTTGTAAATTTACGTAAATAAAGTGATTTTATCTTTATCTTATCTTATCTCCTTCACTTTTTTCTTATTATTCTTCCATTATCTCCTTATTTTTCTTCTATTTTTTCGTTCCTTCCTCTCCTCCTCCAATATCTGCGACAAAGGAACACATCAAACATTTTTTAAATGAGATACACAGCTGTTTGATTATTGTGCATAAATGTGAACAATAATCAACCAGTTGGCCGGTTTCGTACGATTGCCTGTTTCTGGGAGGTTTCAACTTTCAATAATTTGAAAAGAAACCGGTAGATCGGTCCGACCATCCGTCCAGCTGTCGGTAACGATCTGTTTCATGGCGATTAATGTAGCCGCCCACACGGTCCGATTAAACGATCCGATAAAACTGGTCCTGTCTCCCGAATTGAACATTTGCGCAGGCGGAGGTAGACCTGTTGATAGGTCTGTTTATTTTTATTTTTTTTATTTGAATCGCGTTCTGATTCTCACGTAGTAGGCTCATCTTTCATAATAATTTCCACTTGTTTTGAAACAGGTTGTGTGTTTATCGTTTCCTGTGATTGACTCTACCTTTTGCTAACGGGCTGATTGTTTTCTAATGTCCAATTAAGTTGAAAGTGGGTATCATGTTTCAAACGGGATTGTGAAGGTTATCCTAATCAGCGGTGATTACTTTTGAGACCTATTTGGTCCATGACTTTTCTCTTGATGATAAAAAAATGTGATAATATGTGAAAAATGATATAAATGTGATAAATAGAATAGAAATTGGTTGTAAATTATTAATAGTGATGAGAAACTTTATAATTCTGTCACATTCGCAATGTCGATATAGTTGCTTTATACTTAAAAAATGACTGTCTTGATTGCTAAACCATCAAGATTTTAAAAAGACATGCATCATCCCTATATTTTTATCGCGAATTTTAAGTGTATTGATAAAAGTAGTATTGACAATGAAATGTTCGATATCTTGTTCTTTATTTTCTTTATTTGATTATTTTGAAAGGGAGATTTTCTATGATGTATTTTTTGTGTTTTGACTCACGACTTATTTTATTTTCTTTCTATCTGTTTCAGGTGAGCTCTTGAGTTAAACTTGTAATTTAAGTCAGTTGCTGTTGGAGTGAGTATTTAATCCTTAGTATTTGCTAATCCATGATGAGTAGTGGATATTTTCACTTGAACGACATGCAGAATATTGTTTAAAATAAATAAATTAATTAATTAATTGATAAATGAATAAATAAATAAATAATTTATTTATTTATTAATGAATTAATGAATAAATGAATGAATGAATAGATAAATAAATAAAATAAATTTGAATTTTTCTTCCTCGTGGAAGAACATGTTTTCTTGCAAGATGCCCATCCTTAGTGCCTGGTCATGAAAGCTTAGGCACTGAGGATGTTCTCATGTTCTCGAAAATGTTCTGTCTCGAATGTGAATAAAAAATTTAAATATCTTATCATATTTCTAACAGTTTTTCTTGTATTCCAAGTGAAAATAAATATACTACATAATCCTTTCATTCCTGAAGGAAATCATAAACATTTTTAAAATGTTCTAGCCAAACCTAAATGATTCGATTCTTCTGTACTGTTTTTTTTTATGTGTGAGAAGATGATTGTAGTCTATGACAAAATTGATTATTTGTTGAAGAGGAGACACACTAAAGTCCCACATATTATTTTTAATGGACAATCGCCATTTACACAAAAATAGCCTACACGAACAATAAACTGATAAATAATAAATACTATACTATAAAATACATATACCTCCATGATATGTATTGTACAGTGTAATGTACAAGAAAATTCTTGTATTGAGAAGAATGGGTAATTCTATTAAAAAGTAAAATTTTTAGTTACATTTAGACATGGCCTAATATTGGTATTTTTCAGTTTTGAAAATTTATGAAGAAATCTGTTGTGCGCAATGCCCTGTCGCGTCTTTGATCGATTGTGTTCCTGTAATGAATGAATGAATAATAATTATGTCCTGGTTTTGTTTTTAGCCGACGTCATTAATTTAATTCCTGAGATTCTGGGATGCTTGAGTTTATTTATTGAAATGTTTGAAAACAAATTCTATGGTGGGAACAATTTCAAAAATATTTTCAAAGAAGGAAGAATTCTGATAAAATTCTACTAAGACTATATGTAAGGAAGTATACGCGTGACCTTGACATACAGAACAGAGTGACCGTTACCTATCTCAAGGTCAACCTTCAACTACCGGGTTCGGCTGGTTGCCTACCATGCTCCTTGCTCGGAAAATCGTTTTATTTCTTATAAATGTCTCAATTATCAAGTGATTTTTTAATTCTAAAACGTTAATATGCATGTTTTTAAGCCATGTAGAACTTTTCACTTGAACTAGACTCTAAATAATTTGAAATAATTGACTCGAATCAATCAAAAAATTAACTTAAACAAATTCGCTCTGTATCCAATTATTGAGAATTGTGTGTTTTCGATATATCATCAAAATTTGTATAGGATAAGATCAACAAGAGATTCCTGAACCTTCTTGGTATCAAAGCGTTGTATCCAAACCTTCTAAACTGTTGAGTCAGATAATATCTGATGAGTAACCAACCGTCAGATACCGGAGACCTGACGGATAACTTTTAATACTGTATTTATTATTAATGAGATATCTTGTGGCCGTGCCTTACAGGGTCTGATGGATTATTCCCTATGACTGTCTGAGTTTGCCCTGCAAATAACCTCCCCATCTATTTATAATTCATCTAAATGGCAACCCTGTTCCGCCATTGAACGAAGCTAATCACCTAAGAAAAGACCTTCGTGCATGACAAAGTAGCTTAGTTGTGCTGTAATCACTCTGTACACTAGTCTCCAAAGCGCCCTCTGACGCTTCACACTGATTTTGTAGCTGTTTTCATCATGCTCAACTAAAATCGTAAAAATCTTGGTTCACAGAATAGCAAAAATAACTTTTTTTTATATATGTTCACTTCGTGGTATGTTGTATAAAGACAGGAGTCACATATCTTACCCACGAAACATTCGACTAAGAGAATCGATAGTCGATATGAAAGGACCATTAAGTTTAGCTTTGGGTTTGGTACAGATATCGATTATCGACATTTTCATTCGATTGTTTCGGAGGAAGATACAGAACTGCAACCCAAACACGGTCCAAGCTGGATAATTAGGGTTGGGGGTGACAAATTGGAAGTTTTCTGCCATTCTTTTTGTGAGATTGCCCCTCTACCACACTTGTGTATTTGAGCTAAAAAAATCTGTGTTACTCATGTTATTGCAGAGTTAATTGGAGTTGAAAAACTGAAGTATTTCTTGTATTCATAAATATAACACCTTATCATCATTAATTTATATATTAACTTGCGATTAAAATGATTTTTGTCTTTAAAAATGACACACAGAATTCAAAATTATATCCATTTTCTTTGGTATAGTTTAGTGCTTTCTTGTTGAAGTGAACTTCTAAATTGATATTCTTCTATTGAAAAGAATTGGCAATTTTACTTAGAACTGAAATTTCCATATAACTTGAAAAACCTAAAATTTGTTAGTTGATAATTGGTAGAGAAAAGCATTTGTGAGCAATATCCTATTGCATCTTTGCTTGATAGAGTTTTCGTAACGATTAAATAAATAAAGAAAATAATCTTAGAATCATAATGTAAATGACTTGGAACGGAAATTTTTATGTAAAAGTGAACTCAGAAAAATGGATTTTAATTGGGAATTGATATTAAGTGCAAAGTAGCCTTTTTTTATTTTTCTTATGTTAAAACCATGATCCAAAAGCTCCTATTTTGGGATTGTTTTTGTGAAAATTAATTAAGGAAATTGAATTTGAATTGATAAATTCGCGGTTTGCTAATGGATTATTTTTCTTCATTTTGTGTATTTTGATTTCAGAGAAGACTTACTAAGAAATTAATATGATTTTTCAAGTTAACTTTTTAAGACGGGATGGAATATTTTTCATGCAACATGTTTTTCACATACGTGAATTTTACGAGGTGTGAAATTTAGATTCGAATTCAACCCTGAAAATACATAATAATTTATTGAGAAATACTACTATTTATACTTTTATAGTATTATATAATTACATAAATATGTATTTTCCTCACCAAAGTACTTGGTTATTTGACTAGTGTGTCACAAATTATTTACACTAATATTATAAGAACATATTATCAATAATATTGAATTTTGCTCTTTCAAAAATGACTCGATTTTGACTCAGAAAATCACAGCAATAATCAAAAATTCCTTGATTTTGACACTGAACATGATAACGAACATAACAAAAATCAATAATATCAAATTTTAATGAAAAAATTACCCGGTTTTATTTCAGAGAAAACAAAAGTCAATAACTACTCTATTTTGACATTGAAAATCATATAAAAAATCAATTGATTTTAACACTGTACATTATAAAAAATCAATAACATCAAATTTTAATGAAAAAAATTACCCGGTTTTATTTCAGAGAAAACAAAAGTCAATAACTACACCATTTTGACACTGAAAATCATATCAAAAATCAATAATTACTTGATTTTAACACTGTACATTATAAAAAATCAATAATATCAAATTTTAATAGAAAATAACTCGATTTTAACTCATATATAACAATAATCAATCATTTCAAATTTTGATCAATGAGTATTGGTAACATTGAGAGAAGCACCATGTATTGCATGCAGCTTTAAAGAATCCCACGTAGGTAAGATTCGAGAAAGACTTTCAGTTACTGTATTGCATAACACTAGCTTCATTCCTCCACAAACTTCATTGCATTTATAAATCATAACCACTAACAACCACACTCATTTAAAAAGGTGGTCATTCACAGCTAACGGCCTGAAATTCGTTACTAAAATATTTTTTTTTAGACTACGTCTTGGAGACTCCAGTTAAGGAGTATAAGACAAGTCGGGATATAAAGAGCACTCGTTTGTGGCCAGAATTATTTCAGTTAATTTGTTACGGTTGTGTTTAAATAATATGTAATCAGTGTATGCAAATGGAGCCTCCCATACAAACCTGTCAGCCCATGCCCTTGGGACATATAGTTCAAGAAGGAGGGACTAATATGCAATAGCTTTCTCGCAGTTCTCGTTCCTAGATTATAGATTATTATAGATTGTTGTCGAGCTATTCAACAAATCGCCACGTTCAATGGTTGAACTGCTTCATATTATTTTCGTTTGGTCACACAAGGGCGGGGTTGGCTAACTGGCTGACCTGTTAAACTCTTAGTACAGGAAGTATACTGAACATGATAAAAAATCTATATCGAATTTTAATAAAAAGTAACTCGATTTTAACTCATATATAACAATAATCAATAAATTTTGATCAATTAAGAGAAACTTTAAGAGAAACACCTGTATTGCATGCAACTTTGAAAAATCTCACATAAGTAGGATTCGCTAGGATTAGCAGTTTTTAAAGAGTCTTAAAAATATAGAAGTATTCAACAAACAATAAGAATTATTGCATGCAGCTTTGAAGAATCCCACATAAGTAGGATTTGCTAGGACTAGCAGTTTTTAAAGAGTGAAGTATTTAACAAACAATTGAAAAAATATAGTTGATAATGCTTTTTATAGTGTACAAGAGTACCTTTCACATCAAAATTGTACCTCACCTCAACTCATCTATTAGTTGTAATTATGTTAACTAGTAATATTAGTATGTTAACTAGTAACTATTAGTAATTATGGTAACTAGTGTATAAAATTGTATATTTTTGTTAATCTGACTTGCCTTAATCTTCTTAACTGGAGTCTCCAAGACTTATTCTTAAAAAAAAAAAAAATATCTGTAAATTTATCTAAACTAGGTTATCCCGGGTCGCACGAATGTGCGACTTTATTAAACTTTCTAAAATACATTCCAAATGTAGATTTTCTTTAAAAGAGAAATATTTTGTACCGTCACTATGGAAATTAAGCTGAACCCTATGATAATATTATAATGATATTATAATGTAACTTATTTCAAGTATAAAGAGCTTCCATATTTAAAAAAATGTATAAGGATATATCAGAGCTCACCTTGATTGAAATTTCTATGAGTTTAAAAAAGTGAAATCAATATGCATTTAAAAAAATGAAAAATCATTTAAGCTCGAATTACGGAATTATTGGAGTTAACGCTAATATCCTATCCTATTGGAGAATGATTCACAGGACACCGTGATGGATACATTCCATAATTATTTCTATATATTTTTTTTGTTGCTCATGAAGCCCATATGAGTCTAAGACTTATGCTTATAAACGTATGTATGCAAAGACTAAACTTATTATTGAGTAATGAGGTGAATGATGAAACAATGATGTTATGCATGGTGAACATGGTTTTAGGTGGGTTCCAGACCAGCAGTTAAGTGATTTATTGAGAACACTATGATTTTTTCTATTATGGTACAAGATAATGATCCAAGTCTAACCCGTCAAAATATCCCAATGTATGTATTGATAACTTCTAACTAAATGTATGCATAAGATTTATTGGCCAATGTATGTATGATAAATTCTAACTAAATGTATGCATAAGATTTATTGGCCATTGAATTCAAATATTTCATAACCTTTCTAATTCAGGATAATTGATAGTATTTCATTCAGTAGCTTTTTGGGCTATAATACAATAAATGTTTTTTACATTCATTTTGTACAAATAAAATAAACAAGTGCGCAAATATACAAATATGCAAAATATATTAAAAATATACACTAAATTTTACACTAAATTTATACAAATACTTGATATTTTTCACCGAGGCTCATTGCTCTATAAGATGCCAATAAATAAGGCTGTCCTGATAACTAGCAAACTTTTATTATCAAGGTAACCATTAGATCTCGACCTGAAAGGTAATCGAAAGTGTTATCGATAGCAGTCAAATTGTCAGGTTAGGTTAGGTTGGGTTTGAAATATGTGTCAATTGTTTTCTGGTTATGGAATTACTGTGATTGTGAGCGAAAATTATAGTCTTGAAATCGAAGTTGCGAAATTGAGATTTCTTTACTATTTACCAATTGATTGCCAAAGGTCGTCCTTTCACAGATGGTTTGATAAACTTTCTAAATCGATATCCATGTTACAATGGCATATTTTTTAATGGATGTGATAGAGACTGAAAATTGAATCATCTGAAAGGATGGTTGCAGTTTCAGCTTTCTAAAAATTGAACTTTATTTTTCTTTTTAGTAGGGTAATTTGTTAGATGAGATCACGTACAATGATGGAAATTGATCTATGTAGCTCGCCAAAATGCGATTTTCTTATATTTCTATAATAATAATAATAATAATAATAATAATAATAATAATAATAATAGGCTTTTATTGGTGGAGATTCCTTTAAGGTCTATTTCTATATGTTATTATTACTATTTTTTATTTTTTGGAGGATGAAGCCCACATAAGTTTTTACAACAGTGATTTTACAACAGTGTCTTTTTTGCTGGCCAATCTAATCGGTCACTGTTACAAATATTACACAGACCTGTGCGTGGGTAATGAGTTGGATGATGGTGATTGATGAGTTGGACCTACAGTTTTCAGGTGGGTTCCGAACCACCGGAAAGTGATTTTACAGCAGAGAACAGTGTCTGTTTTGCTGGCCAATCTAATCGGTCACCCTTACAAAGAATGCCTAGGAGAACGCAGCTTATTTCCATCTGATTGAACAGATACCAGCTACGGCTCACGGCTATCACTTCCCGATTGTTTTAATATAGCTTTCTTCCAATTGAGAATGACATTTGATGTCTGAAAAATGAAAAAGCAAGAAACACGTTTCTGAAATAAGTACTATTATTAGAGCTTGTAGAGTAGACTATTACAAACAAGTAACTTATAAAAGAATTGCAGTTCTAAATGCAAATACGTTCAATTACAATTTGCATACCGATTACTTACAAGGTTTAACTATTTTTAATGGAAGGGAATTAATAAATATCACCTACTAATGAACACTTTCAATCTACATAGAAATTACACTTTTTGTGTGATTTCAATTAATTTCAAACTCATTCTGATGAAGGTCGATTACAAAAATACTATTATTTTCCTGAGTAAATGGTACTTTCGATAGAAATTGCCCCAATTTATTATTGTATTAATCTAGAACTAGTAATAACGTTAAATAGGCCTATTGATACGCTTTTTAAAAGAGCGTCATGCGACTGATGACCGCACGGAAAATTTATAATTAATACCTCGACATGGAATTCATTTGTGTGCCATAATATCAATAATTAATTCATGTCATGAACAAACATATTTTAGTTTTCAAGAATTCTGATTTTATTTTAAATTAATTCATTCTAAAACATCAAATTATGGTTAATTAATTAATTTATTTATTTATTTATTTATCTATTAAATTTATTGTGACAAATTTACAACGAGTGTGAAGGTGCAACAGACTCAAGTCCAAAACTGCTCCATTCACTAATTTTGAATATGTTACATTGTCCAAAACACAGACTGAAAATTTAAGATTTGCTAAAATCTTCCACTCTAAAAATAACAAAATGAATCTTCCCACTCAACCACTATTAATTTAAAAGTTCACTTGAAACGAAACACTAAAAACAGTTGAAAATAGTTTATAATATTAAAAAGTTTTAATTATGTTTAAATTTTGGCCTTACTACCTTTGTTACAAAGTACAGTAATTAATTATTCGAAATAAACTATTGTGATACCGAATTGATAATACCACAACTGAAGTGGAACACAGAATTATCACGTGTAAATGATGTGAACTGACTAACAAATAATGGTAATGTGACTGGATTTCAACATCCCTTTAAACTGATCAGCAACCGTCTCCTGATTAATTTCACTCTATTTTAACTTAGTAAAACTGATCAACTGATTATTTTTGGCTTAACTTCACTCTTATTATTTTAACAATTCTTATTTTAATTCGTATTTAATTTATTTTTATTTTATTTCAATTCGTATTCTTATTCTTATTCTTATTTTTTTCATTCTTATCATTTAATAATAAAAAATCATCTATTTTTAAAATTGTAGAATGGGTCAAAGAGAATATCTTCTTTAAAATAGGAAATTTAATCTAGTTTCTTGATCTTATATGTGTTATTTGCATTTATTATCTGTCCTTATTTTTTACTTATGCTTATTTTATTATTTCTTATATTGTAGCTGTAGTGATTTTTACTATTTTATGTTTCGTTGGTCGGTCTGGCGCTCAAGCTACGCTTTGCTGGGTCGAAATATGGGTAACTGAATAGTCTAGAATCTTAGTTAATATCTTTATTTAGATTGATGTATTTTTGTTTTTATTGGGAAATAAATCTTATTCTTATTCTTATTTTAACAATTACATGCGATGTAATATTTTCACAAGTTAGTTTGAAGTAACTTGGGAGGTTGGGAAGTGATAGCCGAGTGCCGTAACAGGTATCTGTTCAATCAGAGATTTGGTACGAAACTCCTGGGCGCTCTTTGTAAGGGTGACCGATTGGATTGGCCAGCAAAAAAGACTCTGTTCTTTGCTGGCACTTCCCGGTAGTTCGGAACCCACCTAAAACGGTAAGTTCAACTCATAATTAACCATCACCATAATTCATCACCCAAGCACAGTTCTCAAGCACAGGACATGTGTGGGCTTCATAAAAAAAAAACTGATAAACTACTTGTACAGTTACTAAATTAATAGCACTTTGAGGAATTCGATCTTAATAAATTATTTTTCTGTATTATTCTCTTTGAAAAGAAACTTTTGTACACTGTAGTACTTTTCAAATTTTGTTGTACCAATTTAGTCTAATGCCAAAAAAAAATTGGAGTAAAGATGGGGTGAAAAAAAGAAGAAACCACTTCTGATAATAACAATAATTAATTTTGATACACCCTCAACGATTTCCTCTAACACATTATTTTCTTTAAAATGAAACACTTGTGATACTGATTCAATCCCACAACTGGAGTAAAATGTATGGGGCGAAAAACAGATCCAACCTCTTCTTATAAATGATGTACCCGAAGACACTAAACATTACTTTTCACCCTGAATCAGACAAGAAATACTTTATCGCCTGAAATGGAATCATAAACTACTCTGACATTTTGCTCGCGTTTTGTTCAATGCTGAGTCGAGCACCAACATCATAGGCGAATGTTCAACTTGGTGGAACGGAGGCGGCAAAATTTGGGGGCGGGAAACCTGGGGGCGGTAGAACTGGAAGCAGCAGATATCAAAAAGACAGGGGGGGGGGGGGGGGGAGTGAGAGAGAATAGACCGAGAAACGAATCAGAGCGCATATAAATCAGAAAAGACGTGCTATGAGGTTTGAATTCTGAATTAGGCCAAGATATGCCGACTAAGCAGTCGACTACAATATCCCCCCTCGGCCCTTCCCCTCTTCTAGGGAAATGGGGGCGGTGGAACGGGGAAACACGTGATTGAAACATTCGTGACGCTTCACGTGGGATCACGTAGATCTGGTCCAGTAGATTTCTTGGAAGTCGAACAGCATATCAATTTTTCTTCGTATCTTTTTGCGGTATGAAACATAGCTTTAGCCTATGAATATAGGTACATAAAAAGCTTGAAAAACACTAAAAATATATAGATATACTATTATTCATAATTAAGTTTAATACCGGTAGAAACAATAAGGCCTTTAACCTGAAAAATATAAGCATCTTATAATTTACAATACGAATATAATACAGTAGTGCGAAATTAAGATGGACCACTCATTTGAAAAACAACATATATCCAATTTTTTTAATACACTGACGGCCATTTGCACGAAAGAAAATTAAATTTGACCACCATAAGATGACGTCATTTGACGGAGCCAGTGCAACGACTTCCCTATTGAGCTCCGTAAGATGACGTCATCTTGCGGTGGTTAAATTTAATTTTCTTTCGTGCAACTGGACGAGAGTGTTTCAAAATGGACTTTTATCTACAAAGTAGATATATTAGGTTAGAAAGGGGTGTTAATACAGCTCACTTTATTTCATGAATTATCAAAGTAGTGCTAAAATGAAGGTATTTCAACACAATTGTCACATTTCAGAATAGGAGTCAGTCCAATCTGAATTCAGGATTTTCTCAAAGCAGTGTCAAAATAATAGTAGTTTATGCAACGATTTTATTTTGATACCTAACCTCTCATCTCAAATACGAGAAGTTATAGTAGATTGTTAGGTTAAAGCAGCTGGTGTAGCAGTTTGATCAAATCAGCTGATAGTTTCACAATATTGAATTACGATATTGATTCCATCAAAAATGCTTCTGATTGGTCCAGAACCCATGTTATAATGTAGAACCTGTACTATAATGAGCTCTTTATGCAACGGGTCTCAAAAAGCATTTCGAAAAGACAGCTGTTTTGGCATCAATTGTGAAACTGTAATGTATACATTATGACATGGTCGTAGATAAAAAATATTACGGAATAGTCACATTAGCTGATTCAAACATTTTGAAATCAATTTGAATTATCGTTGAGAACAAACACTTGTTCTAGAATATGTTAGAGTGGGTAAGTTATCTGAAAAGTAAGTTAGATTCAACATAATATATTGGTAATCGTAGATAAATATATTTTGCAAAGATTGCATTTTGACTATAAGCTACTCATTTCACTTGTGCCCTAACTTACATCTCACTTGCTCACTTGTGACTCAAAAGCAGTCATAAAACAATCGTTGCATAAGTTACTATTAAATTAAAATTAAATTCAGATTCCAAAATGTATCTATCATGCCTGAAACGAAAAAACCCCGGGATTAATTCTATTTTTCTTGTCCTTCTTCTTCTTTCTCTTCTCCTTGTCTGTTGTAAAATTTTGTCTTCCTTTTTCCCGCTTGGTTTGCATCTTCTACCAACTTCATTTAAGATTTGAAAAAGCTCTACTTCCAAGAACTTATTAAAAATGGTTTTAAAACAAAATAAAATTGTGCTGTTTAAAAATGGTTTTAAATACGAAATATCTCAGTGAAGCTGGAAGCTGGCAATATCCTGTATTAAGACTGTGCGTAGGGTTTTTGGCCATATTTTTTCGATCTTACTTTTATTAAATATTTATTTATTTATTTATTTATTGACGTAACCAACTATCATTGTGAATACAACAGGCTATTGCCTAAAACTGTTTTTCACAAAATTTCAGAGTAGAATCAAAATTTTAGGCTACGTCTCTTTCACTTGAAATTAAATTATTATTGAAGCTTTGAAATGTTAACTACTGATGTGAGGAAAATTTTCTTTCTTCTGTTATTTTGTGAAATACGGGGGTTCAAAGTTGAAATTGTTCGGTTTTGGGAACAATTGATGTCACCCATGAGTGGTTTTAAACTTTTAAGCCTGGAGTATGAAACCGCCCTTTCTAGAATACAGGATATTCCCCCTTAAAAGGCTGTGCGCAGGGTTTTTGGTCATAATTTTTCTTATATTGGATATTATTAGGACTTTGAAATGTTTTCTATTGATGTGAGGAAAAACTTTTTCTTCAATTATTTTTGAAATATGAGGGTTCAAAGTTGAAATTTTTCGGTTTTTGGGGGCAATTGATGTCACCCATGAGTGATTTTCAATTTTTGATAAATTTTCCATCACTATGAGACACCTTGAGGCATAAAATGACATATTTTTATTTCAATTAAAAAAATCGTTTTTTCAAAATAAAGTTTTGTAAAAAAAACATTTTTAACAGATTTAAAAAATTTATTCAATAAAAACTAACTACTTGATTGGAGTAGAAAATATGTCATTTTATTCCTCGAGGAGTCTTTTAGTTATAAATTTATCAAATGTTTGAAATCACTCATACGTGACATCAATTGTTCCCAAAACCGAAAAATTTCAACTTTGAACCCCCATATTTAACAAAATAATTGAAGAAAAATTTTTCCTCACATCAATAGAAAACATTTCAAAGTCCTAATAATATCCAATATAAGAAAAATTATTACCAAAAACCCTGCGCACAGCCTTTTAAGGGGGAATATCCTGTATTCTAGAAAGGGCGGTTTCAGACTCCTGGCGATAATGTGAAAGCAAGTTTCGATTCAACGGTGAAATTTTTGTTGTATTGAAAAGATCTGTCGGTCGTCTATGAAATGTGCAAGTGTGTAGCGTGCCTTTACGGGGGCTTATCCAAAGGCTTTGTATATCCGCTGTAGCCGTATTATAGGGAGGCCCCTCTCACACTTGGCTATATTTCTATCGGCGCTAATCCTCGGCCCAGGTGAGCGGTCATGGATCACGGTCGTGACACAGCCGTCTCCCATCGTATTACCCTCTGTTTCTTATTATTGTTCTTCTTCTTCATCTTCTTCGTCTCTTCTTAAACCCCTCGGATTAATTCCGATACACTTCTTCTATTGCTGCTTGATCTTTCTTTACCTTCTCCTGGAGTCTTGCTTCTTCTTCTTCTTCTTCTTCTTCTTCTTCTTCTTCTTCTTCTTCTTCTTCTTCTTCTTCTTCTTCTTCTCCTTCTCCTCCTTCTTTTTCTTGTTCTTGTTCTTCTTCTTCTTTGTCGTCTTCTTCTCCCCCTAATTTTATTTTCTTCCTCCTCTCTTTCACCTTCCTCCTCTTCTTCTTCACCTTCTTTTTCTTCTCCATCCTCTCTTTTGTCTCCTTCTTCTTCCTCCTCCTCTCTTTCGTCTTCTTCTTCTTCTCCTTTTTCCCTAATTCTATTTTAGCCTTTTTTCCTTCTTCTTCCCCTTCTTTATCTTCTCCCTTTTCTCCTTCCTCTCTTTCCTCTTATTCTTTTTTCTTGTTGTTGTTGTTGGTCTTCTTCTTATTCTTCGTCTTCTTCTTCTTCGTCTCCTTCTTCTATCCACTACTGTACAGCATAATATGCAACTATGGTAAGTAGTGTAGATTTTTTTATCAAAAATCTCAAAATTCAAATTTCAAAATTATATCAACTTTTTTTGGACTAAGATAGTGCTTTCTCAAAAGTGAAAACAAAAATGAACAATTTTTTCTGTAAAAGACTCGTGAATTATTATTGTGCTTCAAGGTGAAATTTCTAGTGAACCAGACCTGGCCTTAGATTTTGAGTCTTCTTTGAAATCGTTTTAAAACGGGTTTTGGGAAATAGCCTGTTGTTCTCACATTGATTGTATGTTAGTTAAATAAATAAATAATAATAATACATGAAATAAATTATTTTTTTGGAGAGAAGTTTTCAGTAAAACTAAATTTTTTCTTCTGAACTAACCACACAGCTTTGGAGAATGTAGCCAAGTCAAAATTTGTGAAAAGAGCCGTGTTGGACTCTAGCGTGTTGCATCATTACATTTTTGTATTTTTGTCCCAACAAATCTATGAATAATATATCTTCTGGTACAGTGTAATATATAGATATAATGAACACACTGACTACAATCAATTGTATTATAACCAAAATATTAACAAAAATCTTGACGTACACACAATTATAATATGAGAAGCCGAGGAGATTATCACTTGGTGAGTCACAATAGTAGCTTATTCGAACAAAAACCCATTTATATTGGTAGAAAATTCTATAACAAGAAACAAGGTACCAGAGTTTTTGACGAGTTTAAAAAATATAAAAGTATTTAAAAATCAATAGAAAAAAATATTTAGTTAATAAAGCTTCTTATAGTGTACAAGATTTCCTTTCAAATCAAATTTAAGCCTCACCTGAACTAATTAATATAGTAATTATGGTAAGATAGTATAATTGTTAATCTGAGTTGTCTTATACTCCTCAAGGCTAACACACACAGCAACAGACGGAAGTATGCAGACAGACGGATGAAAAATCGCTCCCCAGCTTATTAAATGTTGCAACGCACACAGAAATCCGTCTGTCTGCGTCTGTCGGCAGACGTCTGCATGCAGACGTTTTAGATTTGCTCCGGGGGCGATTTTCTAAACGTCTGATGCTTGACGTTCCATATCGCGCATGCGCTAACTCAACTTATCGACAGTCTCACAAGAGGCGCTATTAGGTTTGTTAACCAATTTGCCTGCTTTGGGTTACACGTGCGTTGTGTTTTCTTTAGTTAATTAATACGTAATTTTGTTTTAATTGACATGGAACAACTAATAGAAGCAGGTTACATTTATGATAGTTCTTTATTTCAATCCTATATTTGCATAAATAAGAAGTAGATGATAAGTAATATGAAACAGCAAGTCTTTGACGAGGGTCCCTGTTCCTTTTCTTCCTAGCCTGCACAAATAATTTTAATATTGTAATAAAGTAAAAATAATTCTTACAATAGTACAAATTTATCACAATGAAGACAATGTCTCATAAAGTCTTATGCATAAATATAAAAGCCATTAAGTTAATTCCCAGATCTGTTAAGCCTATTTATTTAAAGAAATGTCGTTTGTAAATAGAAGCACTCATAATTACTCTCGATTGACCCACTTGCTAATCGAAGTAAGATATAAAATGACTTTATAATCATGAGTTGTTTGATTTATGTTAAATAAAGGAATATATTTGATAACGCTAGTGCTGATGATTGAAAATACTGGTGCTTCATCACTAAAAATAACAAAGGTAGTATAACGCCATTAGCCACGACTGTTAAACACTCTTCCATTCCCTTGTTCTGAGAAAAAGTAGTCTAAACAGTGCAATTGCTAGCATTAATATATTATGCATAATGTATAATTATAGGAACGAATACAATCAGCCAACATAGATTTATTTAAACCGTTAAAATCCGAATTATTTATTATGTAGCTAGAAAATTATTATTTTTAAAAATATTTCTTACTAATTTAGGCAATAAATAAGGCGAAAATAAGGGTTTTTAAATTTTTCCTTCTACATATACTAAAATAATAACAATAATTATAATAAAACAATAATTAATATTATTCATTTAGTTAATCAATGAAGGCTGTGACTTCAAAAAACCTTATGGATATTATCATTAAGTTACAGTTTTTAATCGTTTCCATAAAATAACATGAACTTAAAAAAACACTTTTAAATGGAAATTAACTCACGTTATGGCGTGACGGCCGTTTCGCTCTGTTGTCTAGAGCATCGTCAGACGACCCACAGTACACTCTGGGTCGTCTGGGGTCGTATACACTGTGTGTACTGTGGGTCGTCTGACGATGCTCTAGACAACAGAGCGAAACGGCCGTCACGCCATAGCGTGAGTTAATTTCCATTTAAAAGTGTTTTTTTTTAAGTTTATATTACATAGTGGAAACAAGATGGATCTATAGCAATTCAATAATTTCAAAACCCCTCGCCTGTAGGCACTTCCCGACCTCGGAATATTTTTTGAAAAGTTTGTGCTACACCACACAACATTATTTGACGCCATCTCACACTGAAGACTACCAGCGGACGATCTCCCATCCGTCTGTGGCTATGTGCGTTGACCAAAACGTCTGTCTGCATGCATACGTCTGACTGCATGCATACGTCTGTCTGCATACGTCCGTCTGTTGCTGTGTGCGTTGGCCTCAAGTGGAGTCTCCAAGACGTAGTCTAAAAAAAAATTAACATCATTATTTACCCTTAACGGATTCCTAGCGGGATTATTGATATTATTGCAAAATAACGTTTCAAACTATTCCAAACATTACAATAAATTTCTGCCCTACTTATAAAATATCCATAAATTGTAAAAATCGCCCAAGGCACCTCCAAGAACCCTCCGAAGTCCTTTCCAATACTATCCAAGATGTTAAGTTATTAATACTAAAGCACACAAATACGGCCAGGATGCCATCCAATATGGAAGCCATTACGGCGCCGGACTATTTACACAGTGCGATAAGACAATTGCAAGCCAATAGAACAGGATCAATCAGACGGCTTCATCTCTATTTACGGCGCAATAATAGGACTTGGCACGGTCACGCTCACCCGCGGCAAACTATAATAAGAAATTATTATTACTAGCAAGTTGCCCGATTTAATTGACAGAACATTACAACCTGTTTACACATTTAATTTCTTAGCAGTCTGTCTTTCTTATTCCTCTCCTTTTTTCTTCTTCTTCTCCACCGCCTCCTTTTTTTCCTCATCCTCCTCCTACTCCTCCTCCTATTTTTCTTCCTCCTCCTCCTCTTTTTTCTTCTCCTCCTCCTTTTTCTCCTCCTCCTCCGCCTCCTTTTCTCCTCCTCCTCCGCCTCCTTTTTTTCTCCTCCACCCTTTTCTCCTCTTCCTCCTCCTTCACCTCCTATTCCTTCTCCTCATCCTCCTCCTCATCCTCCTCCTCCTCCTCCCCCTCCTCCTCCATCGTTTGATTTTGTGAATTGTATTTTAAAGGTTTGAATATGAGGCTATTAATTTACAGTCTCGTCTGAACCTGAATGAAGTACATACTTCTATCTATCTTGATCTTTATAATGTCCGTATTTTCTTTATTATTCTTCTTCTTCTTCTTCTCTTTTTGACCTTTCGCTTCTTTTTTTCTCCTCCTCCTCCTTCTCCTCTTCCTCCTCCGCTTCATTTCTTCTTCTTTATTTCCTTTTTCTACTTTCCTACCTCCTCCTCCTTCTTCTTCTCCTCCTCTTCCTCCTCCTGCTCTTCCTCCTTCTCCTCTCCTATTTCTTCTTCTTCATCTTCTCCTTGTTCTTTTCTCCTCTTTCATATCCAGTTTGGTTATGTGAATTTTATTTAATGGGTTTGGATGTGGGGCTATTTCCAGCTCCACCCGAACCGTAATAAATTACTTCTCCTTCTTCTCCTCCTTCCAAATGTCAGTCTTTTGTTTCTTCTTCTCCATTCTCTTCTTCTCCATTCTCTTCTTCATCTTTTCTTTCTTCTTCCTCTTCTTCTCCTCCACCTCCTTCCCTCTTCTTCTTCTCTGTCCTCTATTCCTCTTCTCTTCCTCCTTCACTAATCTTTTCTCCTCCGCCTCCTCCTCCTTCCACTCCTCCTCCTACTTCCCCTCCTTCTCCTCCTCTTCCTCGTTCACCTCCTCCTCTTCCTCGTTCACCTCCTCCTCCTTCCCCTTCTTCTCCTCCTCTTCCTCGTTCATCTCCTCCTTCTCTTCTTCCTCCTACTCCTACTTCTCCTCCTCCTACTTCCCCTCCTCCTACTTCTCCTCCTTCTATTCTTCCTCCTCCTCCTCCTGCTCCTCCTCCTCCTCCTCCTCGTACTCCTTCTCTCTTCCCCTTCTACCTTTTCACACCATTTTCCGTCTCATTATTTTCTCAATTTTTATCCTAATTATTCTTCCTCTCGACCTTCTATTCTCTATTGTACAGCATCACTTTTTTGTACTGATGTTTTTAGTGTATACAAATGAGTGTAAATTAACCTCAATGTTTGCCAACACCAACACGTTTATATATTCGATAATTAGCTAGACTTTATTGCAGTTAGTGTTGTAGCAGCACTAAGTTAACCAGTTACATCTTGTAAAGAAAAAAAAACATTAGAAAGAGTGCAAATAACAAAATGCACGTTGCAGATGAGATGGCGCGTCCACTGCTGCCGATCCCACCCGGTTTGGACGTGGTCCAGATGGCACTGTGCAAGCATTATGCACTGTGGGATAGGCAGTTCCGACTCCCTTCATTGTCCCACAGTCACCTTCACCACCTATATATATAGACGATGGCCCTTCTATAGTTATACAGTACTCACAATATATATGTCCCAAGGCCCTTCTATAGTAATACTGTCCTCACAATAGTGCTGGACCATTTCGTCTGGAGTCCAGTCACGAAGTGAGTCTCTCCAGGCTCATTTCCTTCGGTTGCTTTTTCTCGTCCAGTAATTACCGTCGAGCTAATAACTGTGTTACCCTTTTGGTCGCAAGTTGTTGCAAGTATGGTCTCCAAACTGTTCTTTCTCTTTCTCTCCTCTATTTCCTCGATTCTATCTCTTTTTCTAGCCAATGTTTCGCTCTGCAGTAAGACAAGTGCCAAGCACATATTGCAAAAATGGGTGTACAAGAAAACTACAGCGAAAGGTCGTTGCATTATTGTTGAGAGGGCACTCACTATACAGCGTCAGCGCTATTACTGTGAAGGCAATGTACTGTACTGCCAATTTAAGTTGAAATGAGGTGACACGGCTTATCTGGAAGTGTATCGGCAAGGTCAACAGAAGAAACTGAGTTGATTTTCTTGTGTTGTAGTGTAGATGTGATATCAAGATCTTGGAGTTTTGTATTTTCTTTGTACAAATTTAATCATTTCTTGAAATGTATCAGCAAGGTTAATAGAAGAAACTGGGATATTTTTTTCATGTTTTGTAGTGTAGATGTGATATCAAGATCTTGGAGTTTTGTATTTTCTTTGTACAAATTTAATTATTTCTTGAAGTGTATCGGCAAGGTTAATAGGAGAAACTGAGATGTTTTTTCTTGTGT
Source organism: Conomelus anceps (assembly GCA_948455865.1). NCBI lineage: Eukaryota > Metazoa > Arthropoda > Insecta > Hemiptera > Delphacidae > Conomelus > Conomelus anceps. The sequence goes on along the minus strand of OX418220.1, from coordinate 66,954,266 downwards.
TATAGTGAAGATGTGATATCAAGACCAAGTTTTGTATTTTCTTTGTACAAACTTAATCACTTCTTGAAATGTATCAGCAATGTATCAGCAATAGAAGAAACTGAGATGTTTTTTTCTTGTGTTGTAGTGTAGATGTGATATCAAGATCTTGGAGTTTTGTATTTTCTTTGTACAAATTTAATCATTTCTTGAAATGTATCAGCAAGGTTAATAGAAGAAACTGGGATATTTTTTTCACGTGTTGTAGTGTAGATGTGATATCAAGATCTTGGAGTTTTGTATTTTCTTTGTACAAATTTAATCATTTATTGTAAGAAGCTGACGAGATTGTACTAAATTAATAAGGGAATGAAATGTCTTCTAGATCTCACCACAAAATACTTTATGTTCATCAGAAATGTATGATTGAGGACAGTATTCATGAGATTTATTGGAGCTCTGAAATTATAGATATACATGACAGGATTCATACGGTTCTATATTTACAGACATTACAGTGTTCATACTGTACTTAATTTATTGCTAATTTGAATATATAGAAAAGATATAGAAATAAATTATATACCTATACAGTACAGTATTCATAATATTGCTTTAATTGCTAATTTGAATATATTGATATTATGATGTTGAATTCACAAATTGAAATGCAATGACTGCAACAAGTTCTATATAGGACAAACTGGCAGGACATTCACCACTAAATTCAAAGAACACACAAGAGCCATCTCACACCCAAACACACATTCCACTTTTGCTGAACACATCATTTCAGCAGGCCACAGTTATACAGACATTGACACTAATTTAGACACACTACACTTCACTCACAAAAGCCAGAAACTCAATGTTTTAGTACAATATGAGATTTACAAACATGCAAAGCAGCAACCTGACAACATTTTAAATGATCAACTTAACTTCTTCTCACATACCCTCTTTGACAAAATAATCCCAATTTCAAACCTCCTGCCTATTCATCCCCCCACCCCTTCACCGTTCCAACATCCATAATCCTCAAACTCATGCCTTAAATCAGTGTATTGTGGGTCGTGTGACGATGCTCTAGACAACAGAGTGAAACGGCCGTCGCGCCATAAAGTGAGTTAATTTCGACATGTGTTTTCAGTGTTTTTTAAGTTTATATTATATAGATAAAGAAACAAATTACACAGCTTAACATTACAGTATTCATACTCTACTACTTTTGTTTGTTAATTTGAATATATAGATATATACTTTCTTTGTAGTGGCGAAGGTGATATTGTGGAAGATATCTATAATGAATAATAAGACGAAATTAACACAACCACATTTATTAAAAACTATTGAGAAACTAGTTTCGGTTGTAAAACCATTATCAATCTCAATCAAACTAAAACTAAAGTACAGAGAAGCTGAATATATACTAAACATGGAATGATACTATTGGCTGAGCGAGAAAGAGGCTGGCCTTCATCGAAGGTTGTGATTGTTTGACAAGTCACGCCCCTTGGTGGGAGAAGTAACAAGCAAAAATGCGAGTCAAATTAATAACTAACTGTTCAGAGTTTTTAGTTATTGATTTGGCTCGTATTTTTGCTTGCTACTCCTCCCACTAGGGGGCGTGACTTGTCAACCAATCACAACTTTCGATGAAGGCCAGCCTCTTTCTCGCTTAGCCAATAGTATCATTCCATGTTCAGTATATATTAAGCTTTTCTGTACTTTAGTTTTATTTTGATTGAGATTGATAATGGTATAACATCCGAAACTAGTGTCTCAAAGTTTTATTAAATGTGGTTGTGACAATTTCGTCTTATTATTCAATATAGATATAAATCAAATATAGATACACATTACATAAATCATACTGTATTGCATTTATTGCTACTCTAAAAATATAGATATAAGTTGTACAATTCATATTATACTTCCTCCATTCCTGATTTAAATATATAGGTAGAGATTAAAAGAGTCCTTTTATATTCCGTTCATTGCTGCTAAATAAATATAGATATAAATTGGTGGATTGCTGTTGTAACATATAGGCTTTTATTTTCTTGCACTCTATAAACGAAAATCCTGCTCGTTTCAGGCATCAGGCATGAGACAGCAGCACTGGCGAAACATTGTGCAAAGATCGAATGGGATAATGGTGTAATAATGGAAATGCTGTGCAGAGAAGAGATTGCCGGAAGTCTGTAAGCGCTAAGTGTTTATAGGCCTCGGAAGAGGGTGGCAGGCGGTGGCTGAAGGCTAAAATCTCGCTCTTTATAATTAACGAAATAGAGTGCAAAGCGAAGAAGAAGAAGAACAATGAGAAGAAGAGGAAGAAGAAGAAGAAAAATGCAAGTGAGGTACAATGAACAGAAGGAGAGAGGCGTGAAAGAGTGATCACGCTGGGTAACAGGTTGAAGGAAGAGGTTTCAGATGGAAGAAGAAGATGGAAGAGGTTGGAAGAGGAAGAAGATGAGCTTGAGGGTGAGGGAGGAAAAGAAAACGGGAGAAGAAGAAGAAGGATGGTACAATGAGCCGATATAGAATGAAGTGTGATAACGTTGGATAACAGATTGAAGAGGAGAAGAAAATGGAAGAGAAAGAAGACGAAGAAGAAAATGAAAGAAAAAAGCATGATGGGAGAAAACGGAGGAAAAAAAAGAAGAAGGTGGAAGAAGAATGAGACGGAAAGGTAGAGGGTGGCGAAGGAAGCGGGTGGGGGAGAAGAAGAACAACAAGGAGAACAATGAGATTAATGCAAGTGAGGTTCAATGAGCCGAAGAAGAGAGAAGAAAGGATAACAGATTAAAAGAAGAGGTTTCATTCGGAGGAAGAAGAAGAAGATGAAAGAAAAAGAAGACGAAGGAGAAGAAGAAAAGGGAGAAGAAGAAAAGGGAGAAGAAAAAGATTGAAGAAAGAAAGAGTAAAGAGGTAGGAGAAGTGGGGGGACAAGGAGAAGAATATAATGAAAGAAGAAAAAGACGAAGAAGAAGAAGAAGGAGAATGCAAGAGAGGTAGAATGAGCTGAAAGAGAAAGAGTGATTACGCTGGATATCAGATAGAAAGAGAAGGTTTTAAATGGAAGAAAATGAAGATGAAAGTGGAAGAAGAAGAATGAGAAGACGAAGATGGAAAAGGAAGATGAAAGAAGAAATTGCTAGAAGTAGATAAAAGAAGATGGTAGAAGAAGAAGAAGATGAAAGAAGAAGTTGCGAGATTTTTTTGGAGGATGAAGCCCACATAGGTCTGCGACCTGTGCGTGGGTAATGAGTTGGATGATGGTGATTGATGATTTGGACCTACAGTTTTAGGTGGGCTCCAAACCACCGGGAAGTGATTTTACAGCAGAGAACAGTGTCTTTTATGCTGGTCACCCTTACAAAGATGAAAGAATGAGATTGAAGAAGAAGAGGAGGGGGAAGATACTGAAGAAAGAGAAGAGGAAGATGAAAGAATAAGATTGAAGAAGAAAAGGAGGGGGAAGATACTGAGGAAGGAGAAGAGGAAGAAAAAGAAGATGAAACCTTTTAAGGTAGGATATTGAGATCGAAATACAGCTCTCTTAAATTTTCCTCGACCATGTACGACAATTCGACAGTGTTGCCAGATTCCTTTCTCTTCAATCGCGGTGTTGTCGGACTTCTTCTCATTTATACTCAAGGGTTTACTTTTACTCCCTGGAATCGAATACTAAAGTATGATGTTGAAGGTCCATCTTGTTCCCACTAATATGTAATAAAAACTTAAAAACACTTTCAAGTGGAAATTAACTCACGTTATGGCAACAGAGTGAAACGGCTGTCACGCCATAACGTGAGTTAATTTCCAATTGAAAGTGTTTTTTATTACATATTAGTGGGAACAAGATGGATCTTCAACATCATACTTTAGTATCCGATTCCGGGGAGTGAAATGCGACTTTAGATAGTAGGTGGAGGAAAAATTTAATGTGTAACTCGAGAAAAGAATCTTTGCTGCACTCGAGAAACTATTCCGCACTCGCATTTAGCTCATGCTTAATGCATTTCTCTCGTGCAGCAAAAAGCTACTTTACGCACTAGTTACACAAATACCTATTTTAAACCAAAAATTGATTTTTTTTGCGCCCAGTAATTTTGCCAATGATTTGTAAGATCAATGATATTATTTTGTTTCATCTGTACTTCGTTATGTATTTGATCTATTTGTATTGATTTCTTGTAAGTTCTTTTTTGGCAATAAACATTATTTTTCTTAAAAAAAAAACCTGTTTTGAAGGTGCCTGTTCATTGAGCCATGTTCATAATCCAGACAAATATAATATAAATTCATTTGTGTTTTTTTTTTTGAGCTTCAGCTTCATTTTGTCCCAAACATCAAAATTTCATGCTACACTTATCATCAATTAATTATATTTATATATATGATTGAATCATAATAATATTATCTCATCATTCTAAACCAGATTCACTCTCACACACATGCTTTAGCCTACTTATGGTTTTTCTCAATGTATTTTTTTTAAACTTTATCCTACTTATGTAGTTATATTATTTATACTTTTTGTTCTATTGTAAAAAACTATATAATGAAATGAGAATTAATTCAATTCAATTTAATTGAATTGGAATCCCGAGTACTGATAGGTCTGGACCGGTACTGAACAGTGACAGTAGTATTAAAATAGATTCATTGTAAAACTAATTTGATAATGCATGGAAGAAAGCTTTCCATCGCTTTCTAACCTAATATGTCCACTTTATAACGTAGTCAAATGCAGTTATTATTCTACTTTGTTTTTGGCAAAATTTAATTTTATGAATAACTGTAATTTCTGGCAACAACTGTACCTCTGGCAACAACTGTAACTCTGGCATAAAATATCAGCTTTATCCGGTTAGTTCATCCAGTTTTCGTTCAGTTTTCGTCCACTTGTCGGGAAACTGCCTCAAAGGACAACTGACGAGTCGGACAACACTGGTAACCAATCAGAGTTCAGTTCTATCCTGTTTGATTTCCTTTCGTTTACTGTAAAAACTCCCAAAGGTTACATGGAAAGAATAAATTGTTGTAGCTTAAATATTCCAAGTGCATGGAAATTTTTGCAGCTAACGGGAAAACGATCTACAAGTAGTGAGTGGGGCTGAGTGACACAGCTGAGAAAATGGGGAAAATTAATTTTCTTCGGCATGTCGTAATTAAAAATGCGAAAATACGGTCAGTAATTACAGTGAAATGGGCGCGTAGAGAGAGAGCGAGAGAGAGAGAGCGAGAATGAGGGCGTCAGAAAATGCTCAGATTGAGACGAAAAGCCAAGAAGTCTTCATCTTTAAATTTCCACTTCTTTTTCTTCTTCATCGTCTTCTCCTTTTGCCTCTTCCTATTTTTTTTCTTCTCCTCTTCTTCTCCTCTTCTTCTCCTCCTCCTTCTCATCATCATCGTCATCATCAGCAGCATCCTCTTTCTACTCCTCACCTTCTTCCTGTTCTCCTTCTTGAAACCATCTTCTTCTTCTTCTTATCCTCATCCTTTTTCTTTCTTTTCTTCTTCTTATTCTACTACATCATTTTCTTCAACTTCTTTTTTCTCCACTCTGGCTGTTCATTATAGAAAAGGTCTTCATCATATTCTATTTCTTCTTCTCCTTCTCTTCCTCCTCCTCCTCATCACTCCTTCGTCAATTACATCTCCTTCTCCTTTCCTTTTTCTCCTCCTCCTCCTTTTCCTTCTCCTTCTTGTTCTTATTCAACTTCTTCTTCATCTCCACCAAATATTCGTCTTTTTTCATCCAGGCTGGCTGTTTATTACACAAGTATTTACTTTAAGTTCCGTTCCACGTTTATCAACACAGCACTTTCCACCTTCAGGGGTAATTGAACAACGTCCTTTTTACCTACTTCTTCTAGTTCTTCTTCTCCTTCTCTTCCTCCTCCTCATCTTCCTCCACCTCCTCCTTCTCCTTCTTCTCCTTCTCCTTCTTTTTTTTCCTCTTTCTTCTCCTTCTCCTTTTTATTCTTCTTTTCATTTTCCTTCTCCTCCTTCTTCTCTTTCTCCTTCTCCTCCTCCTCCTCTTCCTCCTCCTCCTCCACCTCTTCCTTCTCCTCCTCCTTCTCCTTCATCTTCTTCTTCTTCTTCTTCCCCTTCTCCTTATTCTCTTCCTTCTCCTTTTCATTTTCGTACTCCTTCTCCTCCAGCTACTCCTCCTCCAGCTCCTCCTCCTCCTTCTTCTTCTCCTTCTCCTTTTTCTTCTTCTTTTCATTTTCCTTCTCCTCCTCCTCCTTCTCCTCCTTCTTCTCTTTCTCCTTCTCCTTCTCCTCCTCCTCCTCTTCCTCCCTCTCCTCCTCCTCCTCCTCCTCCTCCTCCTCTTCCTCCTCCTCCTTCTCCTCCTCCTCCTCTTCATCAGGTGGCAAAACGGGGTGGTAGAAGAAGAAGGATTAATGGAATGGGGTAAACGGATTAAACCTCCAATTGCTCTTTCACCTTTATTTCTTCTCTCTTTGCAGACATTCTCGAGTTTCTCGAGTCTATTAACTAAGGAAGCGCTGACTTCTTGTCTCACGTTGAAACGGCCCTTTTGTTCGAGACCTACTCACTATTTTCGGCTTCCCTGAATACCCATTCTCTTTTATTTCTTCTCATTATTTTCCTTCTTCTCTTTCTTCTCCACCTTCTCCTCTTACATCTTCCTCTTTTCCTTCTTCCCCTTTATCTTCTTCTCCCTCCTTTTTTCTTCTTCTTATCATTCCTTCTTCTTTCAATGTCCACCAACACCGAATCATTAAGATTCAACTGTACCTGTACTGAGCAAGCAAGAAAATGAGCATTTTGCCCAGAGCACATACCAAATTGAACGTATATGTGAAGATTTCTTCTTACTTCTCTTTCTCTCTTTTTGTTTCTACTCCTCTATTCTCTTCTTCCTCCTTTCCTCTTCCGGCTCGGGAGGGCCCCAGAGTTAGAGTGTCCCCTGGAGGCCCTTAGATGGGCCCTTGATAGGTAAAGCAATGCCCTCAGTGCTTTTTGCGGCATTACAACTGATGCAATCTCATCAACCATTAGTTTTCTTGCCTTTTTCATTTTTCGAATAACATTTTGTTGAACAACATTTTCTAATACCATGTAAACGTGGTGATGCTGTCCTCTGTCGATGAAACTATAGTGCTCCAAGGAATCGAGGAAGATGAAGTATAAGAAGAATAAGAAAAAGAATAATAAGTAGAAGAAGAAGAAGCGAGATGAGGAGGAGGAAAAGGAGGAGGAGGAGGATGAATAGAAGGAGAAGGAGGAGAAGAAGGAGAAGAAGGAGAAGAAGAAGGAGATAAATTGATTGACCGTCTTTATTATTTTCCTGGGAGGGCGAAGTTAGGTTAGGAAGAGGAGGAGGAGGAGGAGGAGGAGGAGGAAGAGGAAGAGGAAGAGGAGGAGGAGGAGGAAGAGGAAGAGGAGGAGGAGGAAGAGGAGGAGAAGGAGAAAAAGGAGGAGGAGGAGGAGGAGGAAGAGGAGGAGGAGGAGGAGGAGAAAGAGAAGAAGGAGGAGGAGGAGGAGGAGAAGGAAAATGAAAAGAAGAAGAAAAAGGAGAAGGAGAAGGAAGAGGAAAAGAAAAAAAAGAAGGAGGAGGAGGTGGAGGAGGAGGAGGAGGAGGAAGAGGAAGATGTGGAGGAGGAGGAGTAGAAGAAGAACTATGTAGTAGTGGTGATAGTAGTAGTAGAAAGAAAAAGAAGAATTAAATTTTTTAGTAGGTTATGTCACATTCTAGTAATCCAGATTTAATTGAATCGGGCAACCCGCTATTACATAAAGGTTTACATGCTGTTAATAGATTGTAGTGCTGTAGAATAGAGGTTTTAAGGAGGAGATGAAGAAGAATAAGGAGATAAATTTCGTAAAAGACAAAAGTAGAAGTGGAGAAAGAAAGAGTAGAAGCAGAGAAGAAAAGGAAAAGGGAAGGAAGAAAAAGAAATAAGAAGAAGTAAAAGAAGAAAGAAGAGGAAAAAGGAGAAAATAAATAAAATAGGAAGAAAAAGAAGTAGAAGAAAAAAGTCAGAGAAAAGAAGTGGTGAAGGACGAGGAGGAGGAGGTGAAGGATGATAATGAGGATGAGGAGGAGGAGGAAGAGAAAAGGAGGGGAGTGACGAGAAGGAAGAGGAGGAGGTGGGAGGAGGATGTGGAGGAGGAAGAGGGATAAGAAAAGAGACAAAATTTAATTTTTGAATAGGTTTGTTGCGTTCTAGTTATCCCGCTTCGATTTTTTTTATAGCTGATGATGCCCACATGAGTCCGAGACTTGTGCGTGGGTAATGAGGTGAATGATTACACATAAATGCCTGACGGTGGAGTGGTATTCGAACCCACGACCACTTAAACGACATCAAGCTGAGGCTGCGACGCCCCAACCAACTGCGCTAAGCGGCCCGCCCAAATTGAATCAGGCAACCAGCTAGTAGGATAATAGAAAGATAAGTGTTTGAATTTACTCACCTCATCAGTATAAAAATAAAATCACATCCAATTAGTTTTTGAAAATAGTGTCACCATTATATTAACTGCACACGAAACCTGAACACAATAAATCTTGATGCGCTTCCTTCCAACTGACAGCTGCTGCGGTGTAGTTGATCGAATATTCATTGCCAATAAAATGGTTGTGAACACGCTTCTAATGAATGGACGACCGTCAGCCATTGTGGGGGCAACTGTTTGCGCGGGAGATTCAAATTGTGGGCGCTGTATTGCTTAATTGAGTGGTTTGTGAATTAATTCAATGCCGTCATTGGAATGTTAGGTTAGGTTACACTAGTCATGCTACGCTAGCCATGCGATGCTTAATAAGACACACGAGGTCTGATTGAATCTTAGAAATATACTACAGTATTGGTTTATTTATTTATGTATGTATATAGTAAACCCTGTTGTACATAGTGTAATATATTTATATAGACTGACCCAGCATTCCAGAACCAAGTAGTAGCTATCTTTCAAAATCGCAGGGCTTGGATTTATTGCAAAACAATACGACTGCAGCGAACCGTCTAATGAACTTGCCTTTGGCTTCAGTTGCAGGTATTATTATTTTATTATTCGTGTGTGAAGCTGGTTCGCACCTCTCATGCAAAGATCAATGGGATGATATGGAACAACTTCTATCCTTGTATTATATCTAGGTTAGCCTTAGGTTTCTATCCTTTCATAAGATGTCTAGGTTTTAAAATGCAAAGTGTATTCTCTAACTGCTGATTCTGGGTAAAAATGATTAATAATAATTATAATAATAATAATAATGAAATTAACGTCAATGTAAATAATTAACCTCAATGTTTGAGATTGAACAATAAAATAGTCAAAATTTGTAAAGAATGTAGTTGTGGAATATTATTTATATTTAATTTATTTGTTCAATATTGTCAATAATAATAATAATAAATAAATCATAATATTGATAATTGTTGGTTGACATTCATACTACTTATTACAAGTATCAGCCACAAAATATATTGGAAAATAACGAATTTAAGAAATTTTGGAATAGAGATATATAAACAGATAGGACTGTTCCACACAATAGACCGGAAATTATATTGAACAATAAATTTGTGTGACACACATTGATAATAGATATTACCATACCCATACTAGCAATATTCAAAAGAAAACCTCAGATAATATCGCCAAATATCAACTTTTATGTGATGGAACCAAACAGATGTGGGATCAAGAAAAAGTGTTCACAGTTCCTTTAGTTATTTCATCTACAGCAGTAATTTCAAGATCACTTTATAAATTCACAACACAACTAGAGCACACGCCTCACTTATACATTCAGTTACAGAAATGTTTATTTATTTATAATACATACTTTAGAAAAATACAAACAATAGAGGTTTGCAGCAAACGCCAAAAGCATTATTACGAAATCCATAGTTTTGGATGCCTGCTCAAATACAAGAAGGGCTTTAAATATAACTGGAAGGTGCAGTGATGAATCATGAGTAAAAATCTGTGTAAACTTGATAAATATAAATTAAATTTCATAAAAAGATTGTAAAATAGTATATAAAAGCCACTTTGGCTTCATCAGAGCACATTTAATGCAGTATTAAAGCAAACATTTTGTGTAATATTGAAGTGCACATACTTTATCATTAATAATTTTATGTACATTTCCTACCGACCTTTCGGTTGTGAAATCGGTCAAATTAATAGAAATAACCAACAAAACCAAACCACATGTTTATAAACATAGGCATACCAAACACACACAATATAAAACAATACAGTGATATAGACATAGACATAGAAAGACATAGAAACAGAAACAGACATATAGACATAGAAACAATATATACATAGGCATACTAAACACACACAATTTTAAACAATACAGTGACGAGAAACTGCTCAAATATCTGCATTTGGCAGAGGAGATAAAAGATTTGTGGAGGCCTTTCACATCAAAATTAAGCCTCACCTCAACTAATTGAAGTAATTATGGTATCTAGTATATAATATTGTTGATCTGACTTGTCTTATACTCCTTAACTGGAGTCTCTAAGACGTAATCTACAAAAAAAAAGAGAATGGAAATTATACCGTTGATAATATCAGCTACAGGTGTAATACCAAAAGAGCTGCTTAGAGGATGAAAAATTTGAGACTGCATGTCTGGGTGTAAGATTTAATGCAGAAAGCTGTCATATTGTGCACAACATCAATAGTAAGGAGCTTCCTAAATATTCCAAAATAGAAAGGGTGTCATTTTGCTTAATTAGCCAATGCCACCTTCTTACCCAGTAAAATGAAGATATGCGTCATTTAAAAATAATAATAATATTGTTATAATAATTAATAATAATAATCATGATAATGATAAAGGTCGCATTTCCCTTTCGATTAAATAGTTGATAATGACTGATATTGGTGCATCAACAAATCATACATACTGTGACAAGTAATTCAATTTAAACTACTCATATGTATACACTTACTGTGCAGAACTGACCTTTTTGAGTTCTACTGACCTTTGAATAGTTCTACTGCAGTTCACGAAAAATGGATATCTACAACAATCAATTTAAACAGTTTCTTCCCAGCATGCATAATATTTGTTCTTGAATCGAAAGAGGTCACTAAATCCAGTAAAGCATGAATGTAATAACAATTTATGAGTCATATTTTTGTTCCCAGTATTTTCTTTAGAGCTGGAGCTTCAAGGAGATATAGTCAACAGTAATGAATGATTTCTGTAATTTTCTTGAACAACCTAATCCTCTCAATGGAAACAATTCATTACCAGGTATTGAATCATTCTCCTGAAAATACGGGGAAAATTCTGCAGCTCTACTGTATCGTCGGAATATACACTCTCCTAAAGCTAACAAAAGGATAGAATACAAATTAATGCATGCTATGAAAATTTATTATTCTCAATGGAATTGAAAATGTGGAGCTTTGAAACAGTGGAAGCGAATTTTCAATGGTTTGATTTTTGCTTTTTATCTTGACATGTCAAGGTGTGTTAATAATGTTAATTAACAAAAGTTCTCTTTCTTTCATCTCTTTCTATCCGCTATTGATACTCTCTTTGAAAAAAAATAATCCGCTTCTAATTCATATAAACAACATTTTCCCCAGGTACATTTTACACTTACATTAGAAGAGATAAATAAATACAACACATGGATGGAATGGAATTCTATTATATTTAGGAGTCATATTTTGTTTTGGAATAGGAGTTTTTATAGAAAATTCATTGTTTCAATGGGATCTGTGAGGGTAAATACGTAGTATACTTTTTTGTTATCATTATTAAGAAATAATAATCATTGTAGTTTGCATTTATAAAAAATCGTATTTCTGTACACAATAACATGTTTCTACTTTAACATTGTCTATACAATGATATAACTTCGACATCCTAATATAATTCCGACATCCTATCAATATTTTCTCATCGGCTCTTTTATTATATTTGATTCACATTTTCTATTCATACCACTCTTAGCTAAATTTAAATATAAATAAAAATACTACTCATAGCTATTAGTGAAATGTTCATTATTTTAAATATGAATGTATTATTATGTTTGTTTCAACATTGTAATGTGCTTATGTTAAAATGAAATTGAACGAGAACTTGATTTAATTGTCAAGTGATAACTTTGTTTAAAAAAAAACAAACTAACTAGTGGTTTATTTGAAATGCTGTGTGCAGGTTTTTTTTAAGTTTCTCGAAGTTTCTTGTGTTGGATATTATTGAGGTATTGAAATTTTATCTATTGACATGAGAAAAGACCTTTTCATCAATTATTTTTTGAAATATGAGGGTTCAAAGTTGATTTTATTTTAGTTTTTGGAGGCGGTTGATCCCACCCATGTTATTTTAAACGTTTGATATTTTTTATAGCTGAGACACCTTGAAGAATAAAATTACATATTTTTTATTTCGATCAATATTAGTGTCTTCAAGACAAATCATTTCTCAAAAACTTTTAGTTTCTCAAAAAACAATTTTAACTAATTATTTGAATGAAATAAGAAATCTGTCATTTCATTCCTGATGGTGTCTTTCACTTATGAAAAACTATCAAAACTTTAAAATAACTCAAGGTTGAATCAATTGCTCCCAAAAACCGATATATTTTTGATTTGAACCCCCATATTTTACTAAATAATTGATCAAAATGAAATTCTCCACATGGCAATAGATTACATTTCACTACCTCAATAATATCAATACAACTTCGGAAATGAATTATGACCAAAAACCCAACGCACAGCCTTAAATAAACCAGTAGTTAATTTTGTTTGTTTTCAAAACCAAGATGTAAACAATTTAACAATTGAATGAAGTAGTTGTTCAATTTTATTTCAAAATAAGTGCTTCATCAATGTTGAAAAAAAACACAATAATGCATTGATATTTAAAATAATGAACATTTCACAATACTAATGAAACAATCACAGTAATGCATTGATATTTTTAAAAAATGAACATTTCACTAATTTCGCTAATAGCTGAGAATAATTAGTATGAGACAGTAAAATCAATTTTAACAGAGCTGATGATTTCCTAATAGTTTTTTTGTAACAGAGCTTCCTTGTTGAGTTATATACTGTAATATAAACTTTAAAAAACCACTTTTAAATGGAAATTAACTCACGTTATGGCGTGACGGCCGTTTCGCTCTGTTGTCTAGAGCATCGTCAGACGACCCACAGTACACTCACAGCACAGAGTGTACTGTGGGTCGTCTGACGATGCTCTAGACAACAGAGCGAAACGGCCGTCTCGCCATAACGTGAGTTAATTTCCATTTAAAAGTATTTTTTTAGTTTATATTACATATTAGTGGAAACAAGATGGATCTTCAACATCATTGTATACTGTATTTTCAAGCACAATAACTTACTAAACCTGTTGGGTGTTTATCTGTTATGATGAGTCCCTGTCAAATATGAACATATTTAAAAATAGATTGTACAAATTCCTTGCCGCAAAAGCGTATTATAGTGCAAAAGATTTCTATAGTTTAAAAGAGTAAAACATAAGATTTCAGTGCCCTCTGCCCTGCGCTACTTTTAAAAATAAATTGTTCTACCTGCTCTCTTCATGTTAAGTTCTTGTTTATTTTCTCTGTGTGTATTCTCAATTATTTAAAAATAAAACTACGAAGATATTCAACTTTTTATTGTATTATATGATGTGTTGAATAAATAAATTACCTTAACTTATCTCATAAAGTTTATATGATGTTATTTGTGAACTGTATTTTTAAAAGAAATTCATTCATTTGATGAATAGTATTCGCCTACATAATCGCCTGAAGGGTCTGATCAGAATAAAATAATAATGTAACATGTTAATCGATGCATGTATTAATTTAATTCAATAATGCTTTCTTTTCAGAAACAAAAATACAAACAGCAATAATATATTTATGAAAATTGCTCCTCTAATATAGTAAGCGCTTATACAGACCGTGATAAACAAACGTCTGTTGTTACAGTGTTAATCGCAGTATTTTGTGACAGATTATTATTCAGGCTTACTTGACAGTTTATACAGTGACTCGTAAGTGCTTTTAGAGTTTCAACTATTATGTATTACACGCTTCTCCTTGAATTATTCAACAGTTATTATATAATATTAGATCGGCCTTTTGACATTTAGTGATTGATTTGTGTACAGTAGTATATCAATATCTGAACATTATTGATTTATCTGTTCTGATTTCATTATTTTGTGTAAGAAATAACTGATTAGTGCGATTTGTGGATAATTTGTGTCAATAAAGTGCGAGTGATAATTTAAAGTGTTGCCAGCGTTATTTTAGACATAGAACCCATAACAATATTAATGATTTTTCTTCTTATTTCCATGATCTGTTTAACTTGTTTTTTCTCTAAATTATAATTTTTGTCTTATTTTGTTGTGTGTTACAGCTTGTGACTGTCACCCGATCGGCGCATCAGGCAAGACGTGCAACCAGACGAGTGGCCAATGTCCGTGCAAAGATGGCGTCACTGGCATCACTTGCAACCGGTGCGCCAAGGGCTACCAGCAGAGCCGCAGTCACATCGCACCCTGCATCAGTCAGTACTTTTGATTTTTATTTTTACTATTTATATTTGATAATTATTATAATTAATTTATTTTATTAAGGACCTGATACGGACTTATTGAAATCGTGCCGTTGACGGCTGTATTGAAAGGAAGGTTCTAAAGAGTCTTGGAAATATTAAAGTACAGTAGAACGTCAATTATCTAGAAGTCAAAAAACCGGGCCGTCAAAAATCCGGATTCACGTTCACCTTCCCAGCTCATTCTGTTAAAACGTATTAAAGACTTTGCTGAAAAAAAGCGAACAACTACTACAGTACAAAAAAAAATCAATTGGAGACTTTTTTAAGAACTCTGTCAATGTGTATAGAGTGATTAATATTCTTTAACTTCGTACTGTACACTTGTTTTTACTGTACTGTACTTGACGTTTTGTGCTGTGTTGTATTCTGTATTGTTTCAGTTTCATTAAAGTGCAGTACTAAGTAATACACAACAGCTTTAACTGTATCTACCTTCTGTACTTGCTGACATACATATTTAAATGAATTCTGAAGGTTTCAGTTAAGTTTCTATTAATTTTAATTATGAAAACAGCCTATTTTCGAAAATCTGGATTTTTTGATAATCCGGATGAAGTTTGGTCTCAATTAATCCAGATTAATCCGTGCTCTACTGTATTTAACAAACAAGTATTGAGAAAATATTCAGTTGATAAAGCTTTTAACAGTGTACAAGAGTTCCTTTCAGATGAAAATTGAGCCTCATGTCAACTAATTCAGTTTGTAATTGTGGTAACTAGTGAATAAGACTGGTAATATTGTATATTGTTGATTGTGGATCTGGCTTGACTTGTCTTATACTCCAGAAGTGGACTCATTACATTCAACCATAACTATATTATTTACTATGCATTTAACTGGACTATGAAGCTCATTAACTAACAGTTCAAAGTTCATTTTAATATTATCATTCTAACATTACTCCGGTCTTTTTTTATTTATTTTATTTTTAACAATCTTATATTAAAACTGAAACCGTATTTCCCTTGCTTGAGATGCTTGAAGGATGCATTTCAATTCTGAAAAGGCTGACGAATCTTCTCTTCAGAAGTGAAATGCATTCCTCAAGCATCTCCAATATAAGTGAATAAAACAATATATAAAAGTGAAATACAGTGTCATTTTTTATTTTTTGTTGTTTATTAAGTAATTCGTCATGGAAAACATCACAGGTTTTATTTTTATTTTTTTGTAGATTACGTCTTGGAGACTCCACTTAAGGAGTACCGTATATAAGACAAGTCAGATCAACAATTATTATACAATCTTATCATACACTAGTTACCATAATTACTATATCAATTAGTTGAGGTAAGGCTTAATTTAGATGTGAAAGGAACTCTTGTACACTATAAAAAGCTTCATAAAGTTAATATTTTTTAAATTGTTTCAAAAATATTTCTATATTTTCAACTCTTTTTTTAAAACTGTGGTAACTTGTTGTAGAGTTTCCTGCCAATTTAACAAGGTTTTTGTTTGAATA
Organism: Conomelus anceps; assembly: GCA_948455865.1. Taxonomy (NCBI): domain Eukaryota; kingdom Metazoa; phylum Arthropoda; class Insecta; order Hemiptera; family Delphacidae; genus Conomelus; species Conomelus anceps. The sequence continues at coordinate 66,938,206 of OX418220.1, read as the reverse complement.
AGCTACTAATGTGAATGTGACTCACCAAGTGATAAACTCCTCGGCTTCTTGTATAATAATATTGTGTAAGTCAAGAATTTGGTTAATATCATTCTTTTTTACAAATGAAGTAGCTGCATACACATATAAGCAGGGTACAGTGATAGGGGACCAAGTTTCTTGAACAACGGCCTGCATAAATCTAATCTATTTACTCTTTCCACACATCCAACAGATTTGTTTTGTTTGAGTCCATGATATTCCTCCAAACTAGTTAGCACTGAATTCTCTTTTGGTCAAATAAAAAATCGTCAAGTATTCCTTGTACTATAAGTCAGGGAATTTCACAGTTTCCACTATAATCAGGTGTTTGCCAAGCCTGACCCTTGTCACAAATCACCTTGCTGTCATGTTTTTTTTTTGCAAACACCAATCTTGTAGCTTGTAGGTTATGGTGTTGATTCCAGCAACATCTAGATATAAAGACAACACGCAGAGTGCAGAGCAGGCCTTAGCTTGTGAGAAATGCAACTGGTTCAGTACCAGCTCCTTTACCTTTACGGTAGCTGGATAGCAGGGTGACATGTTTCCAATGCATTGCCTAATAAATTATCTGTTTATCTGCTGGTATGTGTTCCTTTTTTCCCTTCTTCAGTGTAGTAATCTTCTACAAACTAACAGTCCTCGTTCTACTCTTTCACATCGTCCTTCCCTGTGTTGTTCTTCTTTTACTTCTTCAACTTCAATTTTTTTTCGTTTCACTTCTTTGCTATTCTGTCCTTTTATTCATAGTTCTCATCTTAATTTTTTTCTACTATAACTTTTTACCTTTTATATACCCATACAGCAGAAACAATTAGTCTGGGCGCACGGCCGTTTGGTAGTCAGCCATGGCGAGGAGAGTGTTTATCGCTCATTTCTAAAAACATGTGACCCTTGCGATGCTGCAGATGTCTTCAAGGTCAACTAGTAAACTTTTACAGGACGGCTAGTAGTGAAACCAGAGCCACGCGCCCAGACTAATTGTTTCTACTGTACTCGCCACCGATAAAATAATTTACTTTTACTTTTTTAATCATTATTTTTTATATTCTCTGCTATTTTACATTTATCTACTATTCTTTTTTCCTGTTATTCCTTCTCCTCTTCACTATTCTTTCTTTTTCCATTATTTCTTTCGTATTTCATTCTTCCTTTTGTTTATCCATCTCTTTGCCATTTTTCCTAGTTGTTCATATTTCTAACATCTACTTTTTTATTTTTTACTATTTCTTCTCTACGTTTAATACTATTTGCTATTTCACCTTCCTTTACTCTTTTTTCCTGTTGTTTATCCTTCCACTATTTCTTATTTTGCTATTTTATGTCTTTGCTAATTCATTCTTCCTGTTGTTTAACCTTCTCTTCACTATCATTTCTTTACTATTCATCTTCCTATTGTTTATCCTTATCCTCTTTACTATTTTTTTTTTCTATTATTATTTATTTGCCTTTCATTCTAACTGTTGTTCAACCTTTTTTTTCTTTTCTCATACTTATTTCACTGTTATTGAAATAAGTTTTCCTGTTGTTAATAATCTTTCTTCCCTTTTCTTTTAATTTTCAACAATTATTTATTTAATCATTTTCCTGTTGTTGAAAGCTCTCCAAATTTTTTGCATCCTCTTTTGCACTGTATTTCTTCATTCAGATTTCTTAGTCTTCTTTAAGTATTTTTCTATCAACTAAATCTCTTTCTGCTGGATACACGTTTCCTTCTCCGGCTTCATATTCTACCTCATCTTCTCTTTCTTCTTCTTCTTCTTCTTCTTCTTCTTCTGTCATCTTTTTCTTCTACTTCTATCATTGTCTCCTTCTTCTTCTTCCATTATCTTCTTCTTCCATTATCTTCTTCTTCCATTATCTTCTTCTAGCATTCTCTCCTTCTTCTTCTACTTCTTCATTTCACATCTTCTTCTCCTTATCCATCTTTTTCTTCTTCACCTTCGTTTTTTCTTCTCCTTCGTTTTTCTTTTCCTTTTCCTTCACTTTCTCTTTTTCCTCCTCCTCCTCCTCCTCCTCCTCCTCTTTCTCTTCCTCCACCTTCTCCTCCAACTCTTCCTCCTCCTCCTCCTACTCCTCCTCCGTCTCCTCTTCCTCCTCCTCCTCCTTCTCCTACACCTCCACCACCTCCTCCTCCTCCTCCTCCTCCTCCTCCTCCTCCTCCGCCTCTTTCTCTTCCTCCACCTTCTCCTCCTCCTACTCTTCCTTCTCCTCCTCCTCCTCTTCCTCCTCCGCCTCTTTCTCTTCCTCCACCTTCTCCTCCTCCTACTCTTCCTTCTCCTCCTCCATCTCTTTCTCCTCCTCCTCCTCCACCTCCTCCTCTTCCTCCTCCTCCTCCGCCTCTTTCTCTTCCTCCACCTTCTCCTCCTCCTCCTCCGCTTCCTCCTCCTCTTCCTCCTCCTTCTCCTCCTACTCCCCCTTATTCTCCTCCTCCTCCCCCTTTTTCTCTTCTTTCTCCCCCTCCTCCTCCTCCCCTCCTCCTCCTCCTACTTCCCCTTTTTCTCCTCCTCCTCCCCCTTTTTCTCCTCTTTCTCCCCCTCCTCCTCCTCCTCCTTCTCTTTCTTTTCCTCCTTCTCGTCCTCCTCCTCCTCCCCCTCCTCCTCCACGTCCTCTTTCTCTGCATCCTTCTCGTCCTCCTCCTCCTACTCCCCCTTTTTCTCCTCCCCCTCCCCCCTTTTCTCCTCTTTCTCCCCCTCCTCCTCCTCCTCCTCCTCTTCCTCCTCTTTTACTTCCTCCACTTTCTCCTCCTCCTACTCTTCCTCCTCCTCCTCCTTCTTCCCCTCCTCTTCCTCCTCCACCTCCTCCTCTTTCTCTTCCTCCTCCCCTTCCTCTTTCTCCCCCTCCTCCTCTTTCTTCTCCCCCTCCTCCTCCTTTCCCTCCTCCTTTTCCTCCTCCTTCTTTCTCCTCCTCCACCTTCTCCGCTTCCTACTCCTCCTCCTTCTCCTCCCTCTCCTTCTTCACCACCCTGTCCTTCTTCTCCTCCCTCTCCTTCTTCACCAACCTCTCTTTCTTCCTCCTCTTCTCTTTCTTCTTCCTCTTCTCTTTCTTTATTTTGTCCTACTTCTATATCTGTGAACAGGTTCTGAAGTGTGCGCATGCGCAGATGGGTCTGTTTTGTTTTCAGACAAGATAGTGTGAGCGCAACAAATTAGCTACAAGTAACCGCGTCTGGCCAGGCCGATGATTTTGCAAATAAACGAACATAATTTCACTGGCCAAAGATAAAAGCTGACTGTTTACAGGATTTTATTATTCAAATGCAAGTGGGAACTAGTTGCAGTTGAACTGCATAATGATATGCGTCGGCAGCGAGTTCCCTCTTATCAGTGCTGGCTCTGAACTTTGCCAGCCATGTTCTGATCCCTCACGGCACTGCCTAGCCGCCTATATATTATTATATTAGATAAATAACTGGAAATATATCTGTATTACATTATTTAAATAGCTATAAATAGTCGCCTTCAGCACGCGTTTCCTACAACGATCCAGGTTTATAATGCCCGGCACTTGTTTGAACACAGTGTAAAAGAGAAAGAAGAAGAATATAAAGGAAAGGATGAGTAGGAAGAGCTAGAGGAGCATGAGAAGGAGGAGGAGGAGGAGGAGGAGGAGGAGGAGGAGGAGGAGGCGAAGGAAAAGGAGGAGGAGGAGGAGGGAGGAGGAGGAGGAGGAGGAGGAGAAGGAGGAGGTGGAGGAGGAGGACGAGAAGGAGGAAGAGAAAGAGTAGGAGGAGGAGGATGAGGAGGACGAGGAGGAGGAAGGGGAGGCGAAGGAGAAAGAGGGGGAGGAGAAGGAGGAGGAAGAGAAAGAAGGAGGAGGAGGAGAATCATGATGCGTGGAAGGAGAATACTGATAAGGAGGAGGGAGTTCTCAAAGTTTATGAAAAGACCACTCTATACCTCTGCTTGCTCTGAATTCAAGATGTTGATGTGGATAAAGTGAGACATAAAGTGTTTAGGTTAGAATCGACATTATTGTTAAAATACTTAGTTTTGCTCAAACGCTTTATTTACTATTGTCCACCTATTTTTATTCTAATGAATTACCTATTTTAATGAAACTAATATGACATAAGCATAAAACTATTTTAAATTATTATAATTCTAATGAAACGATTCATTGAGATTAACTAGGTACCAATGGAATATGAAGAATATTTTCTTTCTTTACAACAGTTTTACTGAAAAATCCAAATCTTTTTAGGTTAGGTCACAAGGAAAGGTTAGTCTCACTGGAAATTTTCACTAGAAAATAATAACTTTTAAGTTATTTAAATGCTATTAATTTTAAAGTTTAAAACTTTTGAGCCAAAAATAATTAGTAGTTCTGTGAAAAGTATCTCACTCACCCAATACTCGAGCCACACTCAAAGTATACCTCTTTTCAATAATAAAGGGCATTTTAAGTAGCTGTCAATATCACTAAAAAGGTTCAAAAATTTTTCACACAACCGAACCCCCCCCCCCCCCCTACAACCTGTTTACCATTGAAATTTAAATTTCCGCTCCTTCCTTTACAAATTTTTCCAATGGAAGTCTCTGTGTTTATATGCTCGCAGTCATTTAAAATATTTAATAAATTATTAACAGTTACAAGAAATTGAGACTGATTGAGTTCCTGGGAGCTGTACCGATAAATGCCAGTGGTTTCTGATCAGTGTATTCAAATTTCATAATTAACTTCAAAGTTATAATTTTTATGAATTTGAATAGACCAACCAGATGCCACTGGTAACATTTACCAGTTACCGTTAAAGCTCCCATGAACTCAGCCATTGAATAATGCAATAAATTCAACAGGCACAGGATTTCTGACAGTTGTAAGTTGTCTAATGCATGTTAAACATGGGGACAGGCAACCTAATCCAGAGTGGAGCGAACCATTTAAGCTGTACATGACACAACTACAGCATGTACACGTATCAATCTGTAATTTATTTCAACTACAACTAACCTAACATAACCTAACCTAAACTACAATGTAATTATAATTGAATGCCAAGGGCGGTAGCACCGCACAGGGTTCCCAAATTAAACCGCACCGCCCTGCAAGCAACCTGAATCGGTCCAGAGATTTGCGGTGAACGTGTGAACGCGTGTTTAGTAAACGCGCGTTTGTTTGTGTATGTGTGGGTGTTCTGGGGTATGTTTATGGGGAGTGTAGAGGGGTGAGGATTGGGGAGCTCTAAGGCTAGTAGTGAAAGGAAGAAATTTTGGGGACCCCTATGATTGGGGCTTTCAGTCTCACATGTATGAGATTATTGTTTTGGAATTTCAAATAGATGATGTTAGTGTAAGTTACCTAAACAAAATTAAGTTTTAACTTATTTGATTGTTTTGCTGGTATATGTATAAGTATGTGAGCTTTTTTGTTTCAAGAAGTGTCTATCATCCATCACATATAACCTAACTGTACCTTGCTTGCATGTGTATGAAGCTACTTTTTATGTAAAATACAGTGATATAAACCAAAATCTTGACATTCATGATTATAATAGCCTACACAAAGCCAAAGAATTATTACTTGGTGAGTCAAAATAGTAGCTTATTCAAACAAAAACATTAGTAGGAAATTATATTACAAGCTAACACAGTTTCTAAAGAGCCTTGGAAATATTAAAGTAGGTATTTAAAAAAATATTGAGACAATATTTAGTAGATAAAGCTTTTTATAGTGTACAAAAATAAAATTCCTTTCAGATCAAAATTGAGTCTTACCTCAATTGATTGAAATTGTAATTGTGGTAACTAGCTTATTCACTAGTATGGTAATTTTGTAAAAAATTGTTTATTTGACTTGTCTCTTAGGCCTACTCCATAACCGGAGTTTTCGAAGAAAAAAGGCATGAATTGTAAACCAGAAGAGCTTTGAATGTAGAATCATTGTTTTTATGACCATTTTAGGGAATGGAAAAATCAAAAAGAGGATTCAAACTTATTGAATTGAATATTGAATATTTTATTGCCAAAATGAATAGTACATATAAGCAGAAATATCTGCAACTTAGAATTAAAACATAAAAATGAATACTAGAATGTGTTTAAAAATTATTAATCATAACTCATAATCATAAATCATTGTATAAATCAATCAAGAAAATTATAACTAAGAGTAATTTGGCAGACACTAGCATAAGATAAACTTGTTCGCTAGTGCCGGTTGCATCAAGACAAAATAGCTAATCAATAAATTAATATAAAAAAGACAGCAAGATAGTGCTGGCCCATCTTCATAGTATTATAATATTATTAATTTGTGTTTGTCAACCTTTTTTGTCCTACTCAATTTATTCTTGATGTGATGAAAAATGCACTTATTTAGTAGTTAGTTTCAGGATTTAGGAATCTTTTCAGTAATGTGGTTTCACTGAGAATTAATTAGTTTAACAATTAAGAAATCACTCCTAACTTCCCACTTTAAGATAATACAATAGACTAACATATTCTTCGGTTTTTTATGACCACAATAATAAATTTAAAAAAAACTGTTAAATATCATACCACTCAATTTATGATTATTACCTAGCTCGTCATCTACTAAACTCCCTCTGTTTCCTCAAAATATTTTTATCTTCCTCTTTCTAGTTATCCTTTTCTTTTCTTTAAACCATATTTTTCATATCACACTTCCAATGTTCAACTTTAACCTAATTGAAGTCATTTATTTCCCTCTAACAGGTTATTTATTATTTTTTACTTTTTCCAATTCCTTGATTTTTTCTCTTCTTTCTTATGAATTCATACCAAAATCGCATTTTTTTATCTCTCCAAGTTACTTTTTACAGCTTACCATGGGCTCTTACTGTCACATATTAGGTATGCTATCTTAGTATGAGGTAATTCATCAAAACAAAATCTTGATTGGGTGTTTAAGATCCAAAAGAAAGCGGTTAGGTGTATAGAAAGAGTAAATAGATTAGATTCATGTAGGCCGTTGTTAAAGAGACTTGGTCTCCTAACTGTACCCTGCTTATATGTGTATGAAGCTACTTTATATGTAAAAACGAATGATATTAACCAGAATCTTGATGTACATGATTATAATACAAGAAGCCGAGGAGATTATCACTTGGTGAGTCACAATAGTAGCTTATTCAAACAAAAACCTAGTTATATTGGTAGGAAATTCTACAAAAAGCTACCGCAGTTTTTGAAGTCTTGAAAATATAGAAATATTTAAAAAACAATTGAAGAAATATTTAGTTGATAAAGCTTTTTATAGTGTACAAGAGTTCCTTTCACATCAAAATTAAGCCTCACCTTAACTAATTGAAGTAATTATGGTATCTAGTGTATAATATTGTTGATCTGACCTGTCTTATACTCCTTAACTGGAGTCTCCAAGACGTAATCTACAAAAAAAAAATTTCATATTTCTTTTTGACAGTTTTTGTAAATTTTTTTATTGCTGTACGTCATCAATGCCCGGTTTCTGAGTTGTTCATTAAGTTTAATGGATCATTAACCCATTGCTCCAGCATTGAGTTAATGGTCCATTAAGTTAATGAACTACTCAGAAACCGGGCATAAGGCTCTTAGTTGGTTGTCCTGCGAACTTTTGTACCGTACGTAAATAAATAAAAACGTTTATTATTCATTAACATTGAATGTGTCCAAAGATCTCATTGATTTTTAAACTTAAATCAAAGATTTCTACATGAAATAGAGATGAATCCAATATCAACAATGCTCTAGTCATGTGAAGGCGACCATCTTTCTAGATTCTAGAGCAATCCTATAAATTCCCATTCAAGTTGACGTGAGCAAATTATTATTATCTCCACCAAGAAACAAGAATCCACTCAGTTGTAGCCAGAGGGTGAATCTCAGTTATATGATTACCCGGGTTGTTTACATTATCATCTTTCCACCTTTCAAAATGTCAGTTTAGCGAACACTTCACTAGACATGCATCTTGCATGTATTTAAACTGTCCAAGTCTAAGACAGTTTCTTAGTCTTAGACAATTCCCTTGAATTTGCAATATCTTGAACATTTCAGACACGTTATATGGTAATTTAATCAAGTACAAACATGGATCTGTGTTGTTTTTCAATCTAGATGGGATTGCTTTGGGCAAAAATTCAGGTTACTTGGATTTTGTTTTTGAAGGGTGTGGTAGTCATACAAAGTGACATGTGTTTCCCGTATGATGGGATGAGAAATGTTTATGCTATAACTTGTTGTGTGGATGAATTTCATATCATGACAACGTTTTTAATATACCATTTGAGATATTAAATGATTACATATTGTAGTTTCATAGAACAAAATTACTCAATTTCTTAGAAATGTTGTAATGAGTTACATGGGTGAGTTATTACATTAAAAAATTTTAAATATGCTAGGCCTATAAAACAATAAAATAAAACAAAATGTATTCCTTTTAAAAATACACAACTCACATCATATTAACAGATTGAAATTTGTGACGCTTTCCATGAAATACTTGAACATTCTAATATCAAAACTGACTCTGTATTACTATTTTAATTATGATTTTTACTTACTTATACTGGAGGGATGCATTCAACTTCTAATGAAGCTTCTCTTTAGAAGTGAAATGCATCCCTCCAGTATAAGTGAGTAGAAATTATAATTTAAAATAATAGAAATACAGAATCAGCTTTAATATTAGACTGAAATTCTTACAACAGCAAATGCATCATCATAATTTAAATTCAGAGTCGGTTTCGATATTACAGGATTGAAATTCTTACAGCAGAAAGTGTAAATATATAGCAAAGACGTTCTGTTACCAATAAATTATCAGGAAAGAGTCTACATTGACAAAGCCTATTATTTGCTTTGATTTTGCTTCATGATCTGTGTTGTATTTAGATAATACAAACTAGTTAAAAGGGATTCCAAATTAATGAAAGAATATGAAATTATTATTCTTAATTAAAATACACTTGAATATTTGAACGTAATGACCAATAAAGCATGCACATAAATAAATAATATAATATATAGTAATAAGACAGTCAGTGGTATGAATATCATATACAACTGTGTGCAAGGGCAAACAAAAAGTTTGTTACACTTATTTTCTAGTTAATTTATAAATTCACGTAAACATGAACCTTGTTTGAATTTTTCAGGAATCATAGTTTTTTACAATGCTCCAAATTTATACCTATCTCACAAGTTAGTTTGAAATAACTGACAATTTAATAAACTGACAAATACACAGAAACAGAATTTATTAATCTCGAATTAATTCCTCAAAGTGCTATTAATTCTGTCTCTGTACTAATTCTGCTGGGGACTGACAACATGACCCCTGACGCCTGAAGGGGAGAGGTGAAGGAAGGTATAGTAGCGTAATAGCTCCACTATGCCTTGCACTAAATAGAGCACGAATGTGAGCCAGTGGTCATATATATCACTGCTGTTAGTGAGCCAGTTGAGTCGCTCTCAAATGTGCTGTATTCATCAATATTCACTGCGAATTCCTTTCAGGGGTCAAGTTGCCAATCTCCAACTGTATATTTGTCAGTTTGTTAAATTGTCATTTACTTCAAACTAACTTGTAAGATACGAGCCGATATGGCCATGTTTAAAATGAGTGCTGCTGTGCAGAAGGGTCAGTATAGTCTAACGGTTAAGGCGCCCGACCGGCAATTGGGAGGTCCGTGGTTCGATTCCTGGTGGTGACTGATATTATTTTTTCGTACAGTAGCATTCATCGATTTCCATCAGCTATCCAATGCTGTTGTCAATATCCGCCATTGTGGAAGTCTTCAGTATAAATTAATAGCACTTGGAGGAATTCCAAATTAATATATTCTGTTTATATTTATCGTTCTATTCTTTAAATCTAATCACTTCTAATCACAAAAACTATTATTATTTTCCAGAAATACCAAAGATTTCGGTGAATCAGATGTCAGCGGATGCTGGGGATGACCATGGGCAGCCAGATCCAGATGCCAATCCCAGGGGTAAGTTACAAAAGGTCAAATTAAGTTAGGCTGGAACTATTTATCACATTTATAACCCAGTGCACTCTCAAGAGGTTGTGCTCGTTTGTTCGAGTTAATTACAGTTATTTATTACAGTTTTGCAATAGAAATGCTTCAGAAACCATTTTTTAAATCCTGAAATGAAGGAAACAAATTAGTTATCAAACATACATTTAAATATGTTTCAGAAAAATTCATGGAAATGTAACTTACAAAATGTAATACTTTTTTTGAAGGAAAAAGCCCACATGGGTGTGAGACTTGTGCGTGCGTTTTTTCCTGAGGATGAAGTCCACATAGATCTGAGACAGACCTGTTCGTTGGTAATGAGTTGGATGATTGTGATTGATTAGTTGGACCTGAATTTCTAGGTGGGTTCCGAACCACTGGGAAGTGATTTTACAGCAGAGAACGATACAACGATAATATTTATTATATTTTATTTTTGAGGATGAAGCCCACATAGCTCTGAGACCTGTGCGTGGGTAATGTGTTGGATGATGATGATTGATGAGTTGGACCTACAGTTTTAGGTGGGTTCCGAACCACCGGAAAGTGATTTTACAGCAGAGAGCAGTGTCTTTTTTGCTGGCCGATCTAATCGGTCACCGTTACAAACAGGTCCTACGAGAACGCAGCTTATCTCTCTGATTGAACAGATACCTGCTACGGCTCGCGACTATCACTTCCATTAGAAATGATATCAAAAAAGGGAATGAATCAAGTTGAAAACAATTTGAAAGGAATAAGCACCAAAACCACATTACAGGGAAGTGGGTACAACAATTAATCGATATTAAGACAATCACATTCAGTGATACTACTGTGAGCTACATTAGGCTTAATATTGAACAAGACAGAAAACAATAATAAATTTCATTGGTTCTACAATAAATCCGAATGAAAATAGACATTCGTATTCAAATGAAAATTAATCAAATTTTGTGGAATAATTCAAGTTTGAATTATATCTGTAATGTTTTCCATCACTAAATACTTGATGAAGAATCTCATGTCAAAACTGACACTGTATTTCTATTTAAATTATTATTTTCACTCACTTATACTGCAGGATTCTATATAAATTATGATTTCTACTCATTCATACTGGAGGGATGCATTGCATTTCACTTCTAAAGAGATGAAGCTTCTCTTTAGAAGAGGAATTCATCCCTCCAGTATAAGTGAGTAAAAATCATAATCTATATAGAATTCTCCGGTATAACTGAGTAAAAGTTATAATTTAAATAGAATTTTACAGCATAAGTGAGTAAAAATCATAGTTTAATAGTAGTTTATGCAACGATTTTATTTTGACCCTTATTAAGGCACGTGTTAGATGTAAGTTATAACACGAGCGAATGCGAGTGTTCTAAATATCTCACGAGTGCCTTAATGGCCAAATAAAATCGTTGCATACACTATTTTATCTACGACCACTAGTATACATTTAATTAAAACAATTTCATTTTACCTGTGACTGTCAGAGATATCTAACCTCTCATCTCATATATGAGAAGTTATAGTAGATTGTTAAGTTAAAGCAGCTGGTGTAGCAGTTTGATCAAATCAGCTGATAGTTTCACAATATTGAATTACGATATTGATTCCATCAAAAATGCTTCTGATTGGTCCAGAACCCGTGTTATAATGTAGAACCTGTTTACCTGTACTATAATGAGCTCTTTATGCAATGGGCTTCAAAAAGCATTTCGAAAAGACAGCTGTTTTGGCATAAATTGTGAAACTGTAATGTATACATTATGACATGGTCGTAGATAAATAGAAATAAAGTGTAAGTTTTGATGTTAGCCAGTTATTATCGAATGCCTGGCAAAAACCTTTCCTAGCTCAGTGAGTGACCATAATTATTGTGTTTTTCAACTCCATATCCTTTCTTGAAGTTTTCAATGATTTTCTTTTAATTTTATTATCTCATTCTACTTAATTATATGTGTGAGATGTTCTTATTTTTAAATTATTATAATTATTAGTAGTAGTAGTAGTAGTATTAATATTATTATTATTATTATTATTAGTAGTAGTAGTAGTAGTAGTAGTAGTAGTATTAATATTATTATTAGGCCTATTATTATTATAGTAGTAGTAGTAGTATTAATATTATTATTATTATAATGATGTAATAAAGCACGTTTAGAGAACTGTTTTTGGATCATATTTATTAAAAATCTGTCTGGCCAGCTTGAACGTCCATTAATTCCACAACAACATGAATGAAAATTGTAGTCATGTCGACAGAATTTTAATTCGCTTCCATCCTCTGCACGTAGCAGAGTAATTACTAAGTTGAGTTTTCCACTTGTGAAAAGCTGTGCTCTGCCAAGGGTTTTCCACATTTTTTTCTCTATTTATGCCACGAATCTCGTGAAAAATCGGGGTTTAAAGAGGTCTCTGAAACGTCAGAAGCCAAGTCGGTTGACAAGAGGTCACAAAACACAAGTATTTTAACTGTCGGATGTGAGTGAGAGAGAGAGAGGGAGTGTGAGAGATAGAGCGAGTGAGAAAGAGAGAAAATTAAGAGTGAGAAAGGAAGTCAAGTAGATGTGAGGTACTCGGTTGTCTCACTTTTCAGAATGTGTTGTAAAGCATGAATTTGTAAAACGCCTGGCAGGTGAATATAAATACCGTGTAAACGTCAGTAAGGCGCATATAATGGTAGCGCACACATATACGCGTAAGCGCCAGCACTCGCGCGCTTCAAGTGGGGTACACTTCTCTTATTTATGAATAAAAATGCCCGTTTCAACGGGGAAAATTACTGCTGGATCCCACGAAAATTTCCTAATGTCTGGTTTTCATCTTAAAATACATAATATTTCGATATTGATCATTCATTTTGTAATTAATTATTCAATTACAATATAATAATTAAAGTTGAATTCCTGTGTAATGAAATTGGCTACCCTGGCAAAAAAATTCGGTAGGCTACTTACGTATTATAAGGAGACTACTATTTTACAGCACGCTACGTCGAACAAGCTCGACCTTTCCTCGCTAGAACGTGAATTTTATTTATTTTATTTTTTTTGAGGATGAAGCCCACATAGGTCTGAGACCTGTGCTTGGGTAATGTGTTGGATGATGGTGATCGATGAGTTGGACCTACAGTTTTAGGTGGGCTCCGAACCACTAGGAATAATTCCTAGATTATTTATTTGTTACTAGATACCCGAATAAAAATAAGAATTTCAAATACCGCGGGAATTGTGTAAAAAAGGGGCACTCTCATATGCTAGCCCCGTTAGGTTAGGTTAGGTTAGGTTAGTTGAGCATCACGTAGTGCTACATAAAAATGACTTTTTTGATCAACGAACATACATCGGTATCTAGCATCATGAATTCATTATCTAGGAATTCACGATCTAGCGAGGTTTAAACTTTTTCAAATAAAAATTAAAAATTTCGACCTCCAAGTAATATTACGTTGCTCTTTTCCATTACGGTATTTATAAGTGCTGTAATAAAATAATATTGTTTAGCTGCACTTAATCACTGCATTTTCAATTGAAAACCTTTTTTCGGGTTTAAGTCTTTCGTGATTCGAGGTACTTCTGGTCCCATTCAACTCGAATTACAGGTCTTTCTGTATCTGTATATATATTTTTATGTATTATATTATTATATATTGTACCCCTTATATATAATATTAATATTACATCGTGTTCAATTTGTGCAAATAGTTTTTTTGTGTGTATATTACTTCTTCAAGGCTTTAGTTAAGGAGTATAAGACAAGTCAAATCAAAAAATTATGCAATCCTATGCACTATTTACCATAATTACTGTATCAATTAGTGGAGATGAAGCCTATTTTTTATTTTTTTAATATTTCTATAATTATTTTCAAGACTAAAATTGGTAGCTTGTTGTAGAGTTTCCTACAAATAGGCAAACAGGCTACTACTATTGTGACTAATAGTTATATATTGTTATACAGTTTTGTGATATCTTGAAACTTCCAGTGGTTTACATTAATGTAAATACGTTTTAATCATGAGGTCATATATGACAAAAGATGTAATTTTTCCAACAAGACAGCTTTTTTGAAGACAACCATTTTTGTCAAGGTTATTTTATAACATTTAACATTGTTGAAATCTGTGATGTTTTCCATGACGAAATACTTAATGAACAATCTAATATTAAAACTGACACTGTATTTCACTTTTAAATAATGTTTTACTCACATATATTGGAGATCAAATCAAATCAAAAATTATTTTATTCCCAAAATAATTACAAAATGATACACAGGTAAAAAATAATTTGTAATTATTTACAAATGTAGTAAATACATTTGTAAATGTGTAGGGGGAGTTCAGAGACAGTCTTTTTTACATAATGTAGAATAATGATTTATACAGCTTGAGCAAATCATACAACTTAATTATATTTATTAAAAGCTATATTTAACAAATGTTATGTTAATTAGAACTTATATTGTATATTTAAGTGTTATTATAAACCCGCATGGACCGCGGTGCGCAGGTCCCCGGCAATTCCCAGATAAGCAAAAAAAAAAAAATTACGGTGAAGTGTGGAAATATAATAGAATAATATAAATAATATAAAATAATAATAATAGAATAATAAAAAAATATATATAAAGAATCAACAGGCTGAAGAAAGGATTTGATGTGTAATTTTGAAAAGGTGATTCAGACTTTATAGATGCTTGAGGAATGCATTTCACTTCTGAAAAGCAGGCTGACGAAGCTTCTTTTCAGAAGTGAAATGCATTCCTCAAGCATCTCCAATATATGTGAGTAAACCATTAGTTAAAAGTGAAATACAGTGTCAGTTTTAATATTAGATTATTTAACATTGTTCCCTACAAGGTCTTAGATAAAGGATCAGTAGGAATGTGAGAATGAGAAAGGGTGGCATGAGGAGAGAAAGAAAAAGAATAAGAAGTAAAGATAGAAGATAATAAGTAAAAGTCCAAATTTTATTAGCCTTCTCAGTACGTGCTACGTTTTCCACAGTAGGTGCAGCGATGTTGAAAGTGCTACAAATAATGGTTTCGGTGCGATGTCCGTATTTATTAGAATCTCACCTGCCCGAGTCAAGAAGGAAGGGGAAAGGGAAAGGAAAGGGAAAAGGGAAAGGGTTGGATAAATGAGAGGAGCAAGGCAAGCCGAATGACATGTTTTCCTTTGGCCTGGGAAAACGTGACAAAGCCACAAATGTGGCTCTGTAGCTGTGTGGCTAGCCACGTTTCTGATGGATGAAGTTCGGACTAGAAGTTTTAATCCCGACCTGACAAGCCGTTTGTGTCAATCATCTTGTTTGGACATTGCCAACTTCACCAGTTGTTAACCCTCTGCTATTATTTTTTCGGGGATATTTTTCACTTTCCAACATTGAACCTGAATACGTGATCATTTTCACAAGCAGTGAAGCAGAGGAGAGTATTATGTTCCGTTTCAACCGTAATTAAGCTTTATAAATTCCATATTTTGAGCTTTATAAATTTGCATTGAGCTTCACAATTTTTATTGAGTGAAAACTATTATTTACTAGCATTTTATCCGGTCTTGTCTGGGAATCCTGTTTGGAGTTTTTCTTTTTTAGAAGATAACATAAATGGTAGCGGTCGCAAAATTTCAAAATTTTTAAGGGGGAGTGACTTGTCTTATACTCCTTAACGGGAATCTCCAAGAAGTAATCTGCAAAAAAAATTGTAGTGTTGCTAGTCATACAGTTCAACTGTTTGAAAAGAGAAGTGCACAAATAAGCTGGGTAATTAATAATTATAAACTTTAATTAATAATTATTAAGCTTTATTAATAATTAATTAATAATAATTATTATGATAATAATTTATAATATTTATAATAATAAATAATTAACTAATAATTAATAAGCTTTTCAATAATTAGTAAGCAATATTGATACAGAACAGGCCTTTGAACATTGCTATAATATAGTATAATTTGTGTGCTAGCAATAAATTGAAATTGTACATAAATTTATGTAAAAGATAGATTTGTGTACCTTATCAAACAAATGGAAGGGTTGAGAGCAACACAAACTTGACTATGACTTGAACTCAAAGACACCTTGACTATGTATATTATTTTCTCTTGAATTTTCTTTGTTATTTCTCCTTAATTAAGAAAAATTGATAATAGCTATTTGTGTAACTAGAGTGCAAAATAGCGTTTTTCTGCATCGAGAGAAACAGTTTTTTCATAAGCCAAAGGCCAATGAAAAAAGTTTCTCGAGTACAGAAACAATACTTTGCGCTCGTATTACACATTAAATTTTTCCTACAGTAATGTATAAAGTATAAACAGAACAAATCAGGGCATACATAACCTGACAATTCCTCACATAACCTATCTTCGAATCAAACCGATTTCAACAACTACAACATCAACAACAACTATTTCACAGCTGAAGCAGAGTAGCCAACCTATTTTATGAAGGCAGAATAGGGAACCTGCGTATTACATGCTCACTATTTTGTGTTGTTAGGTTGCAAATATGGAGTGCGAAAAAGTACTTTCCTGCACTGGAATTTACTTTCTCGCACTGGTGCAGGAATAGACTATTTTGCGTGCTACAGTTGTGCAAAAATAGGCACTTTTTTGGATCACTGTGGAAAAAATAGTTTCCAAACACATCTAAACACATGACAAAAATTACTACAATAATTTAAAGTTTCAAAAAAACATAAGTACAGTACTTATAATAATTGATATCCTTATTAAAATTCAACATTTTTCAATCGAAATTTAAAAAAAATAAAGATTTTAACAGTATTTCGTTGCTAAAACTCTTTCAACAAAGAAATGCACCGTAAGTTTTAACAATGAAAAGCATGGAGTGTTACTGAACTCGTAAATATGAGAGGGTGATGGTGAGACAAGTGCGGGAGTGAGAGGGATGAAAGTGAGAAGAAAGTGTTAAAGATAAGGGAAGTTAATTTCCCCGTTTACGCGCTAAGCGCTGAGTCAGAATATAGGGGCGAGAGGTGTGAGATGGGGGTTGGAGAATGTGTACCAGGGGATTTACTCCTGGTGCGCCTGGTAGAGTGAGGAGGTTGTCTGTTCTCAACGCTATTGTACAAGTGAGAAACTAGATTTCTGTGTTGAAACCACCGCTAAGAAAGCCGAAAAAGATAGAGGCGTTATCTTGCTGTGTTGGTACACTTCAACTCAGGACGTGTCTTCCAAGATGAAGATGCATTCTTGTAAAGTATCATCTCTATCTTTCTCTTTCGCTTACTTTTGACAATGTTTATTATTTGTTATCTCTCTTGCTCTGTTGATTTGTTTATGATTGATTGAACGAAACTAATAAAGTTGTTTTTTAGGACGAGGTTAGTGACTACCTCACAAAACTGATACTGTTCTGCGCTGAGAGTATTTTCTCATTATTAATTAATAATAATAATAATAATAATTTCTCTGGTTGTGAGTACAGCACTACCAGAGGAGTTTATTCACAATAAATTTAAAAAAATTAACATTTCATTTCAAAAAATAACAATAATAATAATTCTGAATTTTGTGGTTCCCACTATATAAATATGTGTCGGGATTCCACTATTTTGTCTATTTCTTTATAAGGTATTAGAACATGTAAAAAAATATTACATTAGTTTTACAAAGTTACATGTTACTAATTTATTGAATATTAAATTGAGAAGTATAAATTGAGAAGAATTCAAATGTAATAGGCTAGAGAGTATGATCAAAACTATATAAACTACTATGCAAACTACTTCTACTATAAACTACTATGATCAAAACTACTATGCAAACGAAGACACTAATTATTCTAACCTGACAAATCTATGTCTTAGGCTGCTCTATGGTATTTTCCATTCCACAAGTTGTGGCATAGAATATAGTTTTGTTCAATCTCTCTAATATCCCACATAACATAACAGAGCAAATAAATGTGCATAAAAATATTTAGTTTTTGATGATCCTTGACGAACTACTTGCTAAATTACTGCGAATTTTTTGCAATAATATAATATTGTCAATACAACTGGGGAAGTGAAAACCGTGAGCTGTAGCAGGCATCTGCTCAACCAAATTAAATGAGCAACGTTCTCTTAGGCCCTTTGTGTAAGGGTGACCGATTGGATTGTCCAGCAGAATAAGACTGTTCTATTATTATTATTTTAGTTCGTCATGTGAAACCATCTTATTTTCATGAGCACAGCTCTTACTGTGTATAACATGTCAATATATTTTTAATCCTAATCCATCAGTTGCTGATCACAACAACTGTTCTCTGCTGTATAATCACATCCTGGTGGTACGGAACCCATCTGAAATGTAGGGTCTAACTCATCAATCACTATCATTCAACTCATTACCCACAAACAGGTCTCAGATATTTACAGGGAATTCATTCATAAAAAAAAAATATACTTTTGCTGTTAAAAGCCATATTCTTCTAGTTATGTCGATTGTTGATTGCCTATGTTAGACATTGTCATATTGATCAATAGTATGTAGTATGAAGAATATTAAGGAAGATATCCATAATGAATAATTGTCACAACCACATTTATTTAAAAAAATAGATACTAGTTTCGGATGTTACTCTATTATCAATCTCAAACAAGCTCCAGTTTGAGATTGATAATGGAGTAACATCCGAAACTAGTATCTCAATTTCTTTAATAATGGTTGTGACAACTTCGTCTTATTCCTTATGGATATCTTCCACAATATCACCTTCGCCACTACAAAGAAAGTCTAAATCTATATATTCAAATTAACAATAAATGAAGTACATTATGAATACTGTAATAATAGGTATTTAATTTGTTACTATATATATGTATTCAAATATGTAATAAATGAAGTACAGTATGAACACTGTAATGTCTAGCTATATTTATAGAACAGAAATAAATATAGAACCGTAACTAATATCTCAATTTCTTTAATAAATGTGGTTGTGACAACTTTGTCTTATTCATTATGGATATCTTCCACAATAGCACCTTCGCCACTACAAAGAAAGACCTATATATTAATCTCAGTCAACTGAATTTAATTGGTAATAAATTGTTGATTTTATTTCATTATTTAGTCACTGTCAATAAAAATTGGTGATTTCAGATAATAAATCAATATTAGTAAATAATCATCTTCAATGTTTTGTTTTATTTGCAGAAGAATGTGGAAAATGTCGGGCTGGAACTAAGAGACTCAACATGAACAAGTTCTGCAAGAGGGATTATGGTGAGTGAGTGATGAGGAGTGACTATAACCATCATTGCAAAAAAATATATAAAATTTCACGCTATTCGTATAAAATTGATATTTTTAGCCTTTAATTTATTGATAAATGAAAAGCTTGAGACGCTTGTGAGAGATTAACTAAAATAGGTACTGTGTGGAGTGTAAAATTGATTACAAAATTGACATTTCAGGAGTTGTTACTTCTTATACTTTAATATTGCATTTTCAAGGCAACAAGTTTGTTAGTAACAGTTTTGAATATAACGGATAGATTTTTCAGTAATTATAAAACTGTTCTAAAATAGAGAACTACATATAAATGATAGAAAACACATGAAACATAATGCTTTTTATAAATTATAGAAAACACATGTATTGCTTTTCAGACTGGCTTGAAAGTGATGATAGAATCTGAATTATAAACTGTTCTATTTTTGTTTTGACAGATTGGTTTCTACTTTCTTGCAGATTTGACGCCTAGTGGGACCGGACTCCCCAAATATAGAAATTAAATAAAATTAATTAAATAAATATAATAAATTAATTAAAATTAATTATCAAATATAAAAATGTTAATAATGATTGATCAATTGAACGAGAACGATTATGGTACAAGGAAATAGCTGAAAATTTTATTCTGAAATTTAGATATCCTAAACGTTTTGATAAACAATACTTTCCTGACAGTATGTAATAGGATAGTGAAGCAGGAAGGATTGAACAAAAGGAGATATGAGAGTTTTGATTTATGAGATTATTTAAAATACATAGAGGTCTGAAACATTCATGAATACTCTAATCAGTGAATATTTTTATTCAAAACTTAATTTCACTTCACAGGGTACATAGTTTTACACGGATACTATTGATGAATAAATATTAAAATACCAAAATATATTGACAACTGTCATTTAGACAGTGTGACTGTTTATCAAAGAAACTAGTTCAAAGTGGAAAAATTTCAATTACAAATAGCAAAATTTATAGTGCAGGCAGGTAATGGAAAAGTACATAGCCTACTGCAATAAATTCCTAAAATATTATGTGTTATATTTTATAATTTTAATGATGATTCATTCATTTAAAATAATAAAAGAAAACTAGACGTGTTTTTTCAGGTACCGTATCAAACTTGTTATAATTTTGCTTTAAATATTCAATTGTATCTTTTAAACCAATAGCTTATATACAAGCATTTGTATATTTAGCAGAAGAGATATAAGTTTTCAGATTTCTTGTAGTACACATGTTATTTTTTAATTCAATGTCTTATATATATATATATAATATTGGCATTTCAATGTCATATATATTATAATATTGGCATTTTAGAGATGCACCATTCCTCAACACAAGCTTTGCTTAAAGAGGGATGCAACAATTATTTCATTTATGATGTTTTATGTAGATATTCATTATTATTATAAGAAGTGGTGCAAATATATTTTTGTTTGAATATATGAATGTCCTATTATGTATTGTTGACTATAAATAAATTTAATTATAAATTGAATTGAACTGATATCTCATGACAAAATATTTATCTGCTGCAATAACAAGCTGAATATTCAAAGTTTATCAGTAGATTTTTGACTGATGATGTAAACTCCATGTTTTGAAACCGGTTCAGTGCTCTAATATATAATTATGTGGAATTGACAATAATCGTCATATTTATTTTATTTTCTATTTATAGCTGTCCATGGCATTGTGCTCTGAGTAGGTTCGATATCATGAAGTGTATTTTTTTACTCCTATATAGATCCCATTGGACAGAATGTAATAAAATAAAGCTAAAGAATGAGAAGTTAATATATTTGAAAAAAATATATTTGTTGTTACAGTTCATCTTGTTCATAATTTTCTTATCTTTTTATTCTGCTTGATCTTCTATACATAACAACAAAGAATGTCAATGCCTTGGATAGACTTCGCTAGGACTCTTTACCCACACATGCCTTTGGGGTGAAAATCCACTGTAATTTATTGTTGGTATTTTCATTTGTATGGGGTACATAAAAATGATTTGATTAATTGAAAGAGGAACAAACCATCATATTTTTATGGTAGGCATATATCCTATTCGTGTTGGATTTCATAGGATATTTTATATTTGTCAATGAAGATTGACTTGAATTATTGCAAACGAACTAAACTAGTCACAGCAAACATAGGATTTATCCCATTTATGTAGGTTGACATAGAATATTTATTTTCGATTATATATTCTAAAGAACACATTTTTTTTAAATTTCTTAATTGTTTCTATGACAGTTTAAAATATTTCACCAATTTCACAGTTTAAATATTACACCAATATAGAATTTTTATTTTCTATTTATAGCTGTCCATGGCATTGTGCTCTGAGTAGGTTCGATGTCATGAAGTGTATTTTTTGACTCCTATGTAGATCCCATTGGACAGAATGTAATAAAATAAAGCTAAAGAATGACATGAACCAAGATTTGTGTTGTAGGCTATTGTGATTATGTGTGTAGGCTATTATATCCTTTGTTATATTGCGTGTTTATTTGTGACTATTATGATATTTATGTGTTTAAAGGCCTTATTATTGTTCCAAAATAATTGAATGACCGCTTTAAAAATGTCAACAGTTATTCTAGGCAAAACACATTTTTAAATTTCGCATTTTTCTATGCGCGGTAGATTGAAATTTTTCCATCAAGTGTTTATGTTATATTGCGTTTATGTGTGTATTATATTGTGTCCCATTGTGCGTTATATTTATGTCTATTATAATTTATATGTGTTTAAGGGCCCTACTATTGTTCCAAAATTTAAAATTATGTCTACTTTCTTTGAGCAATTACACTATGCTTTATTGCTACCAGTACGTTTTTAAAGTGAACATCTAAATTGATATTTTTGAACCTAAATTTGGATTTTCCGTTGAAAATTTGTAAAGAAAGCAGTATTGGGCTGTGCCTGTTGGATCTTTAGTGTTTTATGTAATAAATGAATGCATGAATAAATAAATAAATAAAATAAACGAATGACCGTTTTTTCTTGTCAACAGCCATCCTAGGCAAGGTGATGGAACGTGAAATCATCGATGATTGGTCAAGATTCACAATGTCAATTCAGTCGATCTACAAGAAGGCACCAGACTCGCGCCTGCGCAGAAGCAGCAACACTCAGATCTGGGTGCACAACAGGGATCTGGCATGCAAATGTCCCAAAATCAAGTCAAATAAGTGAGATATCAACTGTTTTCGCTACTGTTTACTATCTTCTAAAAATCTTCTATTATATTAAGTTAATAAAGTTAAACTGTTACTTGTGATGCAGAACTAACCTGACTTAATTAAGTCACAGACGCGTTTGCAAACTTATTTACTGCTCGCTGGGTGACATCATAGATTTTACTTATTTGCTTTGGTGTCCTTAGGTCCCAAATGTATCATATTTATCAAATATTTCACAATTATTTATGTTTTAATTGACTATTTTTCAATATTTTTTGTAATGAAATTTATTTAAAATTATTGTACAAAAGCACAGCCAGATCCTACATCATAAAAGAAACCAAATTATTGTGCAAAACTATAGTTATACGGTAATATACATGACTGGCAACTCTGAAGCTTGCCAGAAACGTTTTTCATAGCCTGAATGATGGCGCATTGTACAGAAATAATTTTATAAAATTATTGAATGAAAACTCAAACATGCAGTTGTAGGAAAAATGGTTTAGGTGTTTTGAAAGCAAAGCTTCATTACTTTGGCAAAATTACCACAATCAACTATTTGTGTTGTGCGCTAACTATAATTAGCTTGAGTGATTGTCAGTTTCAGTTTGATCCTGATAATTCCAACTTTGAATCGGTTCAAAAATTCAATTAAAGAATTTTGTATGTACAAAAATAATTTGATTAATGATTTGCAGGTCGTACTTGATCCTGGGCAAGGAGCGGGAAGGACAAGCGGATGGACCCGGACCGGGCCTAATGATGACTCAGCGTTCCATTGTGATTGAGTGGAAGGACGACTGGCACAGCCGCATGCGCAGATTCCAGCGTCGATCGCGCCAGTGTGACTAGAGCCGTAGCTCACCTACACTACTGCGCATGCGCACAAGAACTGTAGTCAACTAAACCAAATACAAAACAAGTTGGAAACGTTTTTTCTCTGAAAAATTATACTCCGTTCCGAATGTCAAGTAATTTCGGACAGATTGATTACCTATTCAAGTTTGTTTGCATTTTGGACAGATTAATTATGAAACTTTATTTGCATTTTTTATAATATGTTGTCATCCGTTGACATCTCACAGCTGAATCTAGATTGATTACAGATTAATCCAGTAGCTGTAGGAGAACCTTCGGGCAACTCTTTACCTTTTTCAACAGACTGATTGATATAACTAAGAAAGCTTTAATTGAAATCAATAATATTGTATTATGATTATATTATTAGAATAATGTTTCTTATTTGTTGTACAGAGTTTGTTCAGATTTGTAACAAACACATGTTTGTAGCTGGTCAATTTTTTTCAATTTGTTCAATCATTTTTTCATATTTGATTGAGGGTTGGAGGATTTGTCAATATTTTTGGAGAAATTGGATCAAAATGTGTGGTATTAGTTGAATCTTATATATTATTCACCAACAATAAGTATTATATGTCATCAATGAATGCTTCTATTGATATAGAAAAATGAGAAACCGTACCTTTGAATTATGAAGAAAGGCTTGAAGAATTTAGATTATTTAGGTGGTATCAGTTGAATATTATGTATTCTTCACCATTAATAAGTATTATATGTCAATAATGAATGGTTTTATTGAAATATAAAATGATAGAGGACAAATGATAGAGGCTTTAAGAACTTTGATTATATAGGTGATATCAGTTGAATCTTATGTATTCTTCACCATTAATAAGTATTATATGTCAATAATGAATAGTTTTATTGAAATATAAAATTAAAGAGTACATTTTAATTATAAAGAAAGATTTTGACATGCAAAAGTGCTGCTCAGTCTTAGTTTGTTACACTGTCTTAATTGATTGCTTTAAAACCCACTGTTTTTAATCATTGGAATAACATTTTTAACAATCTAATATTAAAACTGACACTGTATTTCACTTTTAAATAATGTTTTACTCACATTTTTTGGAGATGCTTGAGGAATGCATTTCACTTCTGAAAAGAAGCTTCGTTTCAGAAGTGAAATGCATTACTCAAGCATCTCCAATATCTTTCTTAGTAATGGCGAAGGTGATATTGTGGAAGGTATCCATAATGAAAAATAAGACGAAATTGTCACAACCGCATTTATTAAAACTTCGAGAAACTAGTTTCGGTTGTTACACCATTATCAATCTCAATCAAACTCGGAGTTTGATTGAAATTGATAATGGTGTAACAACCGAAACTAGTTTCTCGAAGTTTTAATAAATGTGGTTGTGACAATTTCGTCTTATTTTTCATCATCTCCAATATATGTGAGTAAAACATTATTTAAAAGTGAAATACAGTGTCAGTTTTAATATTAGATTGTTCATTAAGTATTTCGTCATAGAAAACATCACAAACATTTTTAAATTGAATATCAGTTCTCTGCCAAGGATTTGATTGTCAATCTACCTTGATTGTCAGTCATGATTAAAATGTTCAAGAAAAAATCAGAATGAAAATTATATTTCTTTTGATCAAAGAACGTTAATTATTTACAGTATTTATAATTATCTAGAAGTGAGAACCCACCTTTGAAGTCATTAACAGTGGATATAGATTCAATATAGCCTAATAAATGTGACTATATAGTGAATCTCACATAAATTTCTATTTTAATGATTCATTCTGCTTGATATATCAAATAATGATTCTTCACGATTTAATTCCTTGTAGAAATGACTTTTGTACAGTCTAAACTCAACCAAATAAACATTCTCTTCTTTATTATTCACAGTATTTTATTAAATTCAGAACTGAAGAATGCAGCTTGATCAATTTTTCAAATACTATTGGCAAATCTTGATAAATACCCACTTCAACACTCACTGTATTTGGATTATTCTATTTACAAAATGAAGGCTAAAAGAACTTACAAATTTGATTCATTTCAAAGTCAGACTCATACGTTTAAGTAGACTGAATGAATGCTTAATATTTGTAATATGAATGATTTTCAATAATATTTAAAAATAGATGGATGATCTTTTGCTATAAATGTGAGGTGCTGTGTTAAATATTATTATTTATTAAATACGTATTATTATTAAATAAATGTATTAATATTGAATGGAATTATATAATATGAATGAAGGTTCCCATACCATTTGGTATGAGAATTGTATTGGGAGTGTGTGATATAATTTTAAGCATAATAATATTATAGTACTACATACCTAATTCAGCATATCTATCTTCCTTGAGAATACTTGTATAATTGAATGGTATGATAAAATAGTATGAAAAACATTTTATAGCCGTTAATATTATATGCTTAAATGTTCATAATAATGTACATAAATAATGTATTAAGTTGAACTACCCTAGCTTTGTTGCTAAACTTCATCAAAATTTAAAAAAAATTCCAATCTTAATCTGTATAATGAGGAAGAATGATGAGTGATCATATTTATTTATGAAATCTATTAGTGCTTATATTTGAAAGTTTTGGAAATGCTTAAAAAATGAAAATGTCCTTTCTTCCCTATCTTAATGTTATATTGGTGGGAGCCTAGCCCGGTAAATGTGTCACTGCCAATCATTGGAAAGAATATATATACAGTATTGCATTCTGAATTCTAATTTGAAAACTGGATTTGTTATGTAGGAATACAAATAATGGCCAAAGATAATATCATTTAGATGGTTTGTTTAATTTTCAAAAAATATATACGTTTTCGGAAGTATTGTGAACCAATATCGGTCAGTTCAATGTTTTTAAAATGATGATTTCGTATTTCCTGAATATATTTCCTGAAACTGAAAACCAACTTTTTGTTGTAAATTTAATGACTTGCAGTCAGTTTTAAATTGTGAATATAAAACTGACTGCTAGTCGTTGGATTTACAACAAAAGTTAAGTTAATATTAACAACGTCAATCGTTATGGTACAAGAAATCAAAAAAAACTGAACACATTTTTACGTAAAACTAGTAATTTGACAAGTTTTCCTATTTTTTTAAAAGTATTTTCATTGCTTGGATGCTTGTAAAGATACTGTACACATTTTCTACACAGAATCGTCTATGATTTGACAAGTTTGAGTAAAGTTAGAGATTGAATTCATTTTAAAAAACTTTTTTAATTGATGATGTATATGTTGAAAATAAGCTATACTTTTTAGATGACCCTAAGTTGTTTAGTTTTGTATATTATTGTGTTTTATATTGTTTTGTATGATATATTGTATTCTTATAGTGTCATTAAAATGTGTGATGTTGATACATTTTTTATGTAGGAATGTGTTGGAATGAGTTTTAACAGTTGTGACATATTTGATGCAGTTGAAGTCATGAAATAATAAAATCATTTATATTTCTTGCAACCAAATCAAATTAAATTTATTCCACTAAAAAAAAAAAAAAAAAACATGAACTGATTACAATACCATGTGTGGAATTCCCCCAAGAAGACTAATATATATATATTGCCCCAAGAAGGCAATATAAATTATTATAATATTTTTTTCATATAAAAACTGAACTTTTGTTCTTCTGAGAGATACAATTTTGTCTACAAAGTCTTTGACTTGACCTTCAAGATTTGTGTGCATCACACACAGTCTACTGAAATAAATTACTGTAGGCTAAATTATTTCCATTTGTGAGAATAATTTAATTTTTTAAAAGCTATTCAATCAAAGAACAATTTTTAAAAACTCGGTTTTAAAGAACTAAGGTAACCAGTCATTGAAGAAGCTTATAGAAATGGATTTCTTGGCTAGCAGCTGAAATGAACTTCCAATATTTCGAGACCACTTTATAAGCACTTGCAGTAAAACCAACTATTTTTTTAAGGTAAAATTTTTCAAAGTTAATGATGAAAAAAAGGTTATCCAGTAGCTGGTGGAGATAGGTTGGTGGCACACGGAGGAGCATGGAGCCTAGATACAAGTATATTTCTGAACTTCGATTAAAGAGAGCTATTCTAAATCAATGAATATAGTTAGCTTTATTATTGGTGTGAAACATTCTTGTCTGTGAGCTCCTTTCCCAGTGTGATACTAGCCTTGATAGTTCATGTGGGGAAAAATACTCTATTTCTTAATGTGGAATATATAAGAGTAGGATACTTCTCATGAAATTTTCTTACAAATAAAAAGGTTTATGTGGAAAAGTCTACTTATTTTATTGTTTGAAGTTGGAATATAGAAGTATATTTCTCATAAAATTAGCAAATTTTCTTACACATAAAAAATTTCATTGCTTGTTATCGTAATTTCAAACATAAAAATTACATATCTGGTGAAAGCAATTTTTTAAAAGCAAATTTTTGAAACATATTCGAAGAGAAAATTAACAATTACAACGGAAAGCTCTGAATGTATCACTCTGATGAAACCCAAGCTCTAATTCCAAAAGAAAGTTTCTGGTAAAATCAGCAATTTTTTAGAATATTCCTAAAACAAGTACTACAACAGAACATTCTAAATATATCATTCTTATAAAACCCTAATTAAATTCACCCCAAAATTAGAATGATTGGAAATATGTAATATTTAGAATAAATATTAGTGTCATAAATTACCTTCTGTGTTTGTGCATGAATTAATTATCTTTCTAGATAACAGATGGCGCTGTAGATTCCTGAAATTGTTACCACATGTAAGATTTATGAAATTTTGTAGATCCCCTAAATTCGTGCATGTATAAAAGTGGATGATGTTTCTACAGCAGACAAAACATATTGAAAGCACATAAGTTCGTAGGCAATAAATGTGACATTGATGTTGCTTTTATTAAAAAGTTTTTTAAATAATAAATAGCTTAATATTCAGAAAATTTTCGAGTTGCAAGTGGTTTTCTAAGAAATCAGTAGTAATAATTGATAGATTAACCCACGAATAATTTAGAAAAATAATGTTCATCCTTCAAATTTGCGCCATCCAGTATTATAAATTATAAGTACTGTATATCATTTAAAATGTTCACAAATGTGACGAATTTCATCTGAGAGAGATAGAGTGATCGAGTGTGTGTGTTTCTGTGACTGTAAGAGAGAGAAAATGTATGTTGCCAGTGTTTTTTTGAAATATATATTGTATATTGTATGTTTTATTTATTATATTTGTCCCCTAAGCTTTCGGTATTCTATTGAATTGGAAAATCTAATTCATGTAACATTAATCACATGTTTTTACCACATTGTAAATGTAATATAATAAATGTTTAAATTATACTTGTAAAATTCTTGTGGTTTATTATTTTTTTTTGCACTGCATGCACTTGGGATAGTTCATTGAAATCATTTTTAGACCGTTCTCTGGGATCGGTGACATCAATGCCCTTAATTTCCACACAAAAAATGTTTATAAAAATGTAATCTTTGGGAGTTTTAGTCATGTAGTCTTAAATTGTGATGTTGGTTTTCCTCTGCCCTCTATAACCGTATATGAGATACCTGATAATAAATATTTCCTCGTGGAAATTACCCTGGATACGGTAGAGGGTAGAGCTTAAGGTCTTGATGAGGTAAGCGAGTCAGCAGATTGAAGTCAGCCCACAAGAAAAGTGATCGGTCCCTCAAAAGGTTCATGCAATTCCTTGTAGGCTTGGAATGAACATACCCCAAATCTATGGTAAATCTCCTGCTGTAGCAATATCTTATACTAATTGGAAATATATAATATAAACTTAAAAAACACTTTTAAATGGAAATTAACTCACGTTATGGCGTGACGGCCGTTTCGCTCTGTTGTCTAGAGCATCGTCAGACGACCCACAGTACACTGATTTAAGGCATGAGTTTGAGGGTTATGTATGTTGGAATGGTGAAGGGGTGGGGGGATGAGTAGGCGGGAGGTTTGAAATTGGGATTATTTTGTCAAATAGAGTATGTGAGAAGAAGTTAAGTTGATCATTTAAAATGTTGTCAGGTTGCTGCTTTGTATGTTTGTAAATCTCATATTGTTCCAAAACATTGCGTTTCTGGCATTTGTGAGTGAAGTGTAGTGTGTCTAAATTAGTGTCAATGTCTGTATAACTGTGGACTGTTGAAATGATGTGTTCAGCAAAAGTGGAATGTGTGTTTGGGTGTGAGATGGCTCTTGTGTGTTCTTTGAATCTAGTGGTGAATGTCCTGCCAGTTTGTCCTATATAGAACTTGTTGCAGTCATTGCATTTCAATTTGTAAATTCTAGATCTGTTGTACTTGTTTTGAGATGTTGTCTGAGAATGCAGGTGTTTTTTGAGTGAATTAGTTGTTCTGTAAGCTATTCAGGAAACTCAAATATAAAATAGCTTACAGAACAACTAATTCACTCAAAAAACACCTTCATTCTCAGACAACATCTCAAAACAAGTACAACAGATCTAGAATTTACAAATTGAAATGCAATGACTGCAACAAGTTCTATATAGGAAAAACTGGCAGGACATTCACCACTAGATTCAAAGAACACACAAGAGCCATCTCACACCCAAACACATTCCACTTTTGCTGAACACATCATTTCAACAAGCCACAGTTATACAGACATTGACACTAATTTAGACACACTACACTTCACTCACAAATGCCAGAAACTCAATGTTTTGGAACAATATGAGATTTACAAACATACAAAGCAGCAACCTGACAACATTTTAAATGATCAACTTAACTTCTTCTCACATACTCTATTTGACAATCCCAATTTCAAACCTCCCGCCTACTCATCCCCCCCACCATTCCAACATACATAACCCTCAAACTCATGTCTTAAATCAGTGTACTGTGGGTCGTCTGACGATGCTCTAGACAACAGAGCGAAACGGCCGTCTCGCCATAACGTGAGTTAATTTCCATTTAAGAGTGTTTTTTAAGTTTATATTACATATTAGTGGAAACAATATGGATCTTCAACATCATAACAGGAAATATATAATTGAAATTTGAGTTTCACTGATGAAGTTGCCGCTATTGCTTGAATTACTTCGTCGTTTTGTGCGGAAAAAAATTAAAAATCCGCTAGGAATAGAATATTGCTCCTACCTTTAATCAAGTCTTAACAAGAGCATCCTGCAATTTGAGCATTTAACTCACGATTGAGTGACATGAGGTAATCCTGAACAGAGTAATTGTCAAATAGAGTGCAACACAAATGAACAGAAAATGGTAATGGATATATACTCGACACAACTTATACGCGTACCATATGATATATTATATTTTCTATATTCACCACTTCGAAGTCGTAGTCAGTAGAAAATGATGTGTAATACTGATGTTCCCTCAATTAGGCTGCCATCAGGCATTTCAGCACTCAGCTAGCCTCGAGGTCGTTTCGGGGTTTTACAATAATATTGTTTTAAAATTTAGACATTAATCGTCTGAGGAATTCTAAATTTACTACTTTTTAAGTCCTGCCCAAGAAATTTACATTTAACACTGAATTTTCAAAAATTTGGCCACAAAAAATATTGGCTCTCCTAGAAGCAAATTTGGCAAGGATTGAAAGAAACGGCTGAAGAAAATTCCAGAATGAAAAAGTCACGTGACATCCAAAATTTCAGTGGTTGAAACTTCTTCAAAAATGTTGCATGTTACGGGTTAGAGCATTTAGGGCCTCTACCATAGCCTCCTAAAGACAAGGCCCCGGCGAGAAAATTGTCAACGCCGCTCCTACAGCAGGAAGGAGGCCGGCTCTGCCAGTAGCAGACAGTGCTCGTGTAACAAACACCTCATGTTCTCAACTTGTTATTCAGAAATTAAATTGCTTAACAAATTTTCTTGTCATGCTATTTTAGTTTTACGTAATTTACTGTTATTTTGAATCAGCCAAAGATCGGAAATAGTTATTTACAGCCTAGAAAGGGAAGGAGTGTTACCATCGTACAGTAAACCTAAATTAGTTGAAAAATGAATTTCTGGATCCATTACTATCTGTGATGTTAAAATTAGGTATCTCACTTCATTATAGCGACTTGCAGTCAATTTTAAAAATGACAAAATTAAAATCGTTATTGTTGATCGTTAACAAGTCGTTATAATGAAGTGAAATACCTAACTGAATTAGTTGTTTCCTGGACTGAAAGTACACGTGTGATGTTGATGGTTCTAGTAAAGTGAAATGACAATATTTTGTAATAGTGCTGTAAAAGTAATAAAGCTTGGTAATGGCATTTATTTTTCAACAAATAAACATAGTCCACTATAAGCATAGGCCTATTTTAGTTTTGTTGTAGCCTACTGTACACACAATTTTATGATCAAACAACAATATTATAAAAAACAACAAATGAAAAAATTACAATTATTACAAATTTTTAAGTTTTCTCTTACAGCTACGATTGATAACTTTATGAGTTCTTGCCTTTGAGTAATTGTTCAACACAATATTACTCATTATTAAAACTATCTTTCAAGCTAAGTCCAGATTACTAATATCATAAGGCTTCTTTTCTTTTGAAATATAAATACTGTGTACACACTATTTTACAATCAAACAACAATATTATTAAAAAAAAACAAATGTAAAAAAATTACAATTATGCCAAAATTTTAAGTTTTCTCTTACAGCTGCGATTGATAACTTTATGAGTTCTTTAAAACTATCTTTCTAGCTAAGTCCAGATGACTAATACCACAAGGCCTCTTTTCTTTTAAAATATAAATACAGTACTGTATACACAATTTTATGATCAAACAACAATATTATAAATTATTATAGGTGTATAATATTAGAATATTTTAATAGGTGTCCAGTCAGCACGAATCCACGCTTTTCTTTGTCTTTGTCGTTCATCTTTTGGAAACTTGAAACAAGGGACATCCCCTTCCGTTTTAATTTTGGAATCGTAATTACTTCTGCACCCAGAAACAACACATTTCTTCGGCATAGTTTCACAGAAAACTGTCAATCAACTGTCTGAAAACATATTTAAAATAGCCCAAACAAGTGAGCGCATACTGTCAGTCCATTGCTTTGTATGGAACTGGAGACTTGTCGCCAGCCTCCTTGCGACGTTGCCACTTCTACAATGCCGCGGCCTTGTCTCTAGAAAGCTATGCCTCTACACACTGGTGTCTTAGTGGCTCTACACACTGGTGTCTTAAGACATGTGTCTTAAGGCAACTGTCGTGTCGTACGGAATTGAATAAGACATGGATGTTTTATGCATGTCTTATGTCTTACTTGCGTTGCAGACGGCTAATTGTTGAGCTCAGTTGTTGACGGCTCACAGCCTCATTGCTCGGGTGACGCGCGCTAGTGCGCATGCGCCAGGGCGGTTGTCGTAAGTCATGACTTATGAATTTATTTATAACAATGAATTCTTTCACAAGTTGGGTTTAAACTGACAATTAGATACCGTAGAACATATTTTTTTAATATTTCGAACTTCTTATTTTCAATTCTTACTTTATAGAATTTTTTTCCATGTCTTATAGTGTTTTAAGGGTTATTCGCCATTGCACCCTTATCTGCACCCAAAGTAGAAATAGTGGAGATCATTTGCATCATCACTATCAGATATGTCAGCATGGTTGATAACATCTGAAACATCAAAGAAAACATCAAAAATATTTTATAAAAAATAGCTTAGATTAATAGATTTGACCTTTTTTAAAGAAAGAGTGGTTTAAACATTGTTACTTAAAGCGATATAAAAGAAATTAATTTCTATTGAATATATGTGGACAGAAACATTTTTTACACAAACATCTTTTTACATGAGCCTGAGACTTGGGTTTGAGTGCATAAGGTGTTCTTCTAGTAGGTAATAAATTTGATTAAATGAATTTTATTAAGAAATAGGGAAAGAGTTTCAAATAAACGTTAAACATATAGAAGCAGGATGGTATACATAAACTATATTTTATCTACGATCATGTCATATAATGTATACATTACAGTTTCACAATTGATGCCAAAACAGCTGTCTTTTCGAAATGCTTTTTGAAACCCGTTGCATAAAGAGCTCATTATAGTACAGGTTCTACATTATAACACGGGTTCTGGACCAATCAGAAGCATTTTTGATGGAATCAATATCGTAATTCAATATTTGATACGGTATCACATGGTATTCTTCTAAAAAAACTTCAGGCTATTGGTGTGAGGGGTGTAGTGTTGGAGTGGTTCAAGTCCTACCTGGAAAATCGTATACAGAGAGTGAGGATAGGGAAAAAATTGAGTTCAGAAGATGGCCTACCAATAAATTTCGGAGTACCACAAGGAACAGTACTTGGACCCATTTTGTATCTCATCTTTGCCAATGATTTATGCTCAATGGATGTCAATGGCAAGGTTATTGCATTTGCAGATGATACGGCTATAATATTCCGTGGCACCAACTGGGATGATGTCTTCAATGCAGCAGAATTGGGAATGAAAAAAATTACATCTTGGCTCCACAACAACATTCTGACTCTCAATGCTTCAAAAACAAAATTTATAGTGTTTTCACTGACAGATTCCAAAAAAACTTATAGAAACACAATCAAACTTCACCATTGTGAAATGAATAGTATAAACTGTAATTGTCCTTCAATTGAACGCACAGATAATTTAAAATATTTAGGAGTTATAATAGATGACTTACTTCGTTGGGATAAACACATCTTACATCAGGTAGCAAAACTCAGAAAATTAATCTATAAATTTATCCAATTAAAACAGTTATTAACAATAGAAATGTTGAGATGTGTATACTATGCATTGTTTGAGTCCATAATAAGGTATGGCATATTGGCCTGGGGAGCAACAAATTTTTGTCACATCAATCCACTTTTCAAGGTTCAAAAGCTCATTTTGAGGATAATAGGATTCAAGCACCCTCTTTATCCATCAGTACTTTTATACTCAGAGCACGGCATCCTAAGCATCAGACAAATCTACTTACTCAGAGTTCTTACATTCATCAAGAAAAACCCACAATTCTTCGCCAACTTGGACCACCCACATGGTACTCGCAGAAGAAACATAGACTTTTCAATTCCTAGGATGACAACATCATTTGCTCAGAGATCAGTCACATATTTAGGACCAAGAATTTTCAATAAACTGCCAATAGACATCAAAGAAATAATTCCAGTTAATACATTTAAAAGGAAAACAAAAATTTGGTTGTTGGATAATGGAATTAATCACAGCGAACAATTAATGTCATAAATTGTTTGTCTGTAGCCTACAAAAAAGTCTGAATAATCTGGACTAATTTATCTAAATTACTAACTAGTAGCATGTAGTCTAAAAATATTATTATTAATTGTTATACTTATCAATTTAATATTCAATGAATTAGTAACATGTAACTTTGTAAAACTATCGTAATATTTCTTTGCATGTTCTAATAGCTTATAAAGAAATAGACAAAATAGTGGAATCCCGACACATATTTATATAGTGGGAACCACAAAATTCAGAACTGCAATACTTTAGATTTAAGACTTCAATTTATTTTCTGAAATGTTAATTTTTTTTAAAATTTATTGTGAATAAACTCCTCTGGTAGTGTTTTACTCACAGCCAGAGAAATTATTATTATTATTATTATTGTGAAACTATCAACTGGTTTGATCAAACTGCTAACTAAGCTGCTAACCTAACAATCTACTATAACTTCTCGTATTTGAGATGAGAGGTTAGGTATCTCTGACAGTCACAGGTAAAATTAAATTGTTTTAATTAAATGTATACTAGTGGTCGTAGATATAATAATAATATCGTGTGACCTGGCTGGCTCAGGTCTGGTGTCAGAGTTATCAGGTCGCACCTGAATAAGTTCAGGGCCTCTGACGTGACTTAACGACTGTTTTTAGGCAGCCGGGACCGACAGCTTAACGTGTCCTCCGAAAAACGGGAGTAGCCCGAGGTAAAAACTTTCGGTCAGAACTGGGATCGAACCCGGGACCTTTGGGCTAGCAAACCAGCACTTAACCCACTCGGCTACGGCCACTCCGGTCGTAGATAAAATAGTGTATGCAACGATTTTATTTGGCTATTAAAGCACTCGTGAGATATTTATATCTAACTATATATATAACTTACATCTAACTCATGCTTGAATAAGGGTCAAAATAAAATCGTTGTATAAACTACTATTATAAATCAAATATATTCTGAAATGAAAAACAAAAATTAAATTATGTGATGTTTTCCATGACGAAATACGTGATTAGCAATCTAACTTCCAGTGGAATATGATTTTCTTACTCAATACAACTGTAGGGATTAACTCACAAAAACAACTGATGAAGCTTCTCAAAAACGGAATGCATCCTCCAGTTTAATAAATAAAAAATCATATTCAACTAGAAACTCAGTAGCAGCTTTAATTTTAGATGATTTAATCAAATGAACTGTCGTGATTCTAAAATTTAATTTAATTAATAGAGAAAGGCTGTATTTTTAACGACCATTCTCAAATAATTTTTTCTCGTAGGGTGAAGCCCACATAGGTCAGAGACCTGTGCGTGGGTAATGAGTTGGATGATGGTGATTGATGAGATGAACCTACAGTTTTAGGTCGCATTACCAAACCACCAGGAAGTAATTTTACAGCAGAGAACAGAGTTTTTTTCTCTGGACAATCCAATCGGTCACCCTTACGAAGAGGGCACAGGAGTTTGTAGTTTACCTTTATCTGACTGAACAGATACCTGCTACGGCTCACTGCTATCACTTCCCTCCCCCCAAATTGATTAATATTTAGATAAAAAACCTTTATCCATAATTAACTCCATGAATGAAATGAACCAAATCATGTTTGAACAAAAAAATATCACACTTACTGCAGCATAAAAGTATCTGTTGAGTATAAACATGTTACAGACATGCACTGTGAGTGGTTTTGCAGTAATTAGTGCCTGAAGTATTTCCACCTGTAGCCGAGAAAACTTTGATAAACGGGTCATCCTGACTCGCTCCAAGTTTCCCAGTACAGCATTACTCTGCGGAGAAAAACAAAATAAAGTGTTTGCGCAAATCATTATTAAAATTCTCTTAACGCTCAAATCTCCAAAAAAAATGTCGCACAAAAAAATAAATTTTATTCTTTTTTATCAATATTCCATTAATTTTATTAAATTTCATTTATTTATTGAATTAACCAATTAACCTCATCATTTCTGAACCTTTATGTACTGTATTACACATCCCTCTGAATTTGATAAGAATGCAATCAATTAAATTATTGATATAATTTCTTTGTTGTACATTCTGTCGGAGCATGTGTACAAGTGACTTGGAATTGATTAAGCAGATTTTTTTTTCTGAGGATGAAGTCCACATAGGTCTGAGACCTGTGCGTGGGTAATGAGTTGGATGATGGTGATTTATGAGTTGGACCTACAATTTTATGTGGGTTCCGAACCACCGGGAAGTGATTTTCAGCAGAGAACAGTGTCTTTTTTGCTGGCCAATCTAATCGGTCACCGTTACAAACAGGACCTACGAGAAAATTTTAACGTTGAAATT
This sequence comes from Conomelus anceps, assembly GCA_948455865.1. Taxonomy (NCBI): domain Eukaryota; kingdom Metazoa; phylum Arthropoda; class Insecta; order Hemiptera; family Delphacidae; genus Conomelus; species Conomelus anceps. The sequence goes on along the minus strand of OX418220.1, from coordinate 66,901,384 downwards.
GCATTTTAGAGGTGATTTGTGCAACCTGCATTTCTTTTTTTTTCTCTCTAATATGATACAATACATTGTCTTCTCTTATTACATCGAGTCTTGGCTCTTGAAAAAGCAGGAAAAAAATGTCAATACAAAAAAAAATGCAAGAAAAATGTCATGTTATAGGGCCTACACTATTAATTTGTAAAAATTAAGTCATGGTGTCAGATTAATTTAAATGAATCTTACTGCCAGTTTAAATTGATTATATAAGATTATATAGCCGCGAGCCGTAGCAGGTATCTGTTCAATCAGATAGATAAGCTGCGTTATCTTAGGTCCTGTTTGTAACGGTGACCGATTAGATTGGCCAGCAAAAAAGACACTGTTCTCTGCTGTAAAATCACTTCCTGGTGGTTCGGAACCCACCTAAAACTGTAGGTCCAACTCATAAATCACCATCATCCAACTCATTACCCACGCACAGGACTCAGACCTATGAGGGCTTCATCCTCAAAAAAAAAAAAAAAAAATGTAAAAATTGTCTCACTAAATGATTAATCAGCCAAACTCATTATTTCACATTACTATAGAGTTTATGTTCTACATTACAAAGTGCTTCTTGCACATTATAGTAGACTATACTGTTTTTAAGTTTTGCTTTTTCTGGTTCTCTTCTGGTTCAACAAACATTAACTTAATGCAAGCGTAGGTCTACCTATTATCATAGAATAAGAATAAATCATTTTAATAAATAATTTAGAGTTCCAAATCAATGCGGTTTTGTGGACTGACACACACACACACACACACACACACTGTGTGTGTTATTTTTCTACTAGAGGCTTGTTTGTTTTATTAATTATAGGTACTTTGGCAACCTGTATTTACTACTTTTTTCACTCCTTATTTTTTTAATTTTCATTTTTGTTACAAGCTAGTGTTGTGTGGTAGGGTTAAGTGGGAGAGAGGGCCGGTTGCGCCCTAACTTCGCCCTCCCAGGATAAAATAAAGGCAGCCATTCTATTCTCTCTCTCTCTTATTTTTTAATTTTTCTCATTTGAATTGATTTATCTTAATTAGATAACCCGTATTAGACAATGTCATCTAAATCAATGTAAACTAGTAGGACATATTGAGGTAAAAGGTTGAGTGTAAGAATGGCCTTAATGGCCAAGACTTCGCCTCTTTGTGTAATTCATCTTTCAGATCCATGCTCTATTTTTCTTCTTTTTTTAATAATCACATCATTTATTTCTGCTGTACAGTACCTTAAAATCTATATTTGTTGTATTTATAATCTTTTCTACTCAAACTATTTAATCGTTCCTGCATGTTTACTTTTCAAAAACAACTGTACTTAACTTCAACTAGGGGATCTGAGAGTTGCTAATATTAATAATACTTCTATCATTCATATACATTGTAAATTTCCACAAATAAAGTCATCTGAATCTGAATCTTAGTATTTTTAGTATTAAAACACTTTATGATACATTCTCATAATCTAAATTGGCAATTCAAAATGTAATATCACTCTACAATCTGAATAAGTCAATTGAAATAACTCAATATTATGCTGAAGTTAAGAAAAACTAAAACCAAATATGTTCTCAAGGTCAAGTGCTCGAATGGACGAATTTTTGTCAAAACTTTGTCTTTTCATGTGAATGCATCACTTAGAATTCCATTTCATTAGCTCTACCCATTGGATCACTTTTAATATTTCCAACAAAATGTAAAAAATAGCATCAACCAGGTCTACTTTCTGTGATTTAAAAATATTGTATGTACCTGAATCTGTATTTTTATTTAAATTATTACTTTCACTCACTCATACTGTAGGGATACATTTCACTTCTAAAGAGAAACATCATCAGCCCCTTCTCTTTAGAATTGAAATGCATCCCTCCAGTATAAGTGAGTAAAATTATAGTTTAAACAAAAATAGAGAGGGTCAGTTTTGATATTAGATTGTTCATCTTCAGACACATTTGAAAAAAATAATTGTAAATTTATCATGAATAAAGTACGGTAATCTAATATCTCTTATATAGATAATGCTAATATTGTTAAATGAAAATAGTGAATAATAAGACGAAATTGTCACAACCACATTTATTAAAAGTTCGAGATAAGATCTCGAACTTTTAATAAATGTGGTTGTGACAATTACGTCCCATTATTCATTATGGATACCTTCCACAATATCACCTTCGCCATTACTAAGAAAGTTAAATGAAAATAGGTACTGGTACACAAAAATATGAAATTGTCGTCCTACCTCGTTCATGAGTTTTTCTGAATAATGAATGGCAACCCATACCAGGACAAGTTTGTGCCCAACAGCGAAAATGAATCCTCCATTCAACTCCCTTATCAAGTACATGTAGTTGTAGAAATCGTTGAAAACGGTGATGACAAAAATTTGAAAGATTGTTACCAAAATTCCAGACCCAAATGTGGAAACTACTTCCTCAGATATTGACAACAGCTTTGAATAGGCAAGTCGGAGATTTTCCAATAGAATTTCATCTTCTGATAGCTCGGATTTAATAAATCTGTAAATTAAAATAATAATAGTAATAATAAAAACAATACTATGGAGTGAAGAAAGGAAGCAGCGGTTCTCTCAAAGGATGAAGGAATACTGGGCAAAGAAGAAAAAATAAATACCATACAACAGGAGTCATTGAATATTTATCGTCTTCCTCTTGGGAGTTCTATCGAAAATAATATTAATAATAATAATAATAATAAAAACAATACTACAAAGATGTACAGAGAACGTCTAAAGTTGAAGAATATTCTAATATAGAGACAGATATATGAGGAAAAGACGCCTTAACTTTTTTGGTCACATCATGAGGCTTCCAGACAATAGACTAACAAAAAGAATTGTAAACTATGTAGCATTACTTGTCAATGGAGGAGAATGGATACGAAATGCTAAAAAAAGACCTAGTACTGGCCAAAATAACTAAAAATAAATTTACAATAGAAAAAACTTTAGAATAGAATTATATAAATGGGAAGTTATACCAGAGACAAAACCTCCAAGAGTTGGAACAAAATGGAGTGAAGAGAGAAAAGCTGAATTCGCACAAAAAATGAATAGCTGGTGGGCAAACAAGAAGAACAAGTCCAAAAAATGAACCATCTTTACTCAGCGTCTTCCACTTTGGGAGTTTTACGTCTAATAATTATATCAATTATTGATTTATGTGTAGGCTAATATCAATAAAAAACCTGACTCTCTATTTTTATTTAAGTTATTACTTTTACTCACTCATACTGTAGGGATACATTTCACTTGTAAAGATAAACTTCATCAGCCCCTTCTCTTTAGAATTGAAATGCATCCCTCCGGTATAAGTGAGTAAAATCATAATTTCAATAGAAATACAGGGTCAGTTTTGATATTAGATTGTTCAAGTCATGGAAAATATCACAAATTTATGTCTTCACACTCCATATACAAATGAAGAGATAGTACAGCCTACAGTTGGGGGAAAGTATGAGTGGCATAACCCACTAAAATATGAGTTTATGAATTAAAGAAGTGCTTTACATTAACTGAAAATTATTTTTCAAAACGTTTAGTTACATGATGATAGTTGATATTGTCAGCATAGTTATGAAGTATTTGTTTTATTGGTAGCCTGTATTCATTGCTGTTTCACTTCAACAAGTTATAATTTTTATTTTATAGTGGGGTGATGTACTATTGCTCTTAATGCATAGGCCTATTAGGCATACATAAGTGAATATTATGCGATATTACAATACCTTATGTAATATGTTACAGCACTTTTTTTGTAGATTATGTCGTGGAGCCGGTTAAGGAGTATAAAACAAGTCAGATGAACAATTATATGCATGTAACCAATCTAATATACTATTTAATTGCTATAAAATTATTAGTTAATGCGAGGCTTAATTTTGATGTGAAAGGAACTCTTGTACAATATGAAAAGCGTCAACCGAATATTTTTTACTTTTTATTGTAAATTTAACGACTTGCCGACAATTTTTATTGTGAAGGAGGCATTAGAAGATGAGTCTCCATGACTCGAAAACGATTGACCTGAGTGAGTAGAAATATTATTTATTCACAATAAAAATTAACTGCGTCGTTAAATTTACAATAAAAAGTCAATATTAACAACGCAGATCGTTATGGAACAAGAAATCAATGAATTTAAATATTTTTCCAATTTGTTTTTAAATATTTCAATATATTGAAGACTTTTTAAAAACTGCGATTGCTTGTTGTGGAGTTTCTTACCAATATAACTAGGTTTTTGTTCGAATAAGCTACTATTGTGATTGTGGCTCACCAAGTGATAATCGGCTTCTTGTATTACTATAATTGTTAGCATCAAGATTTTGGTTGTATCATTTTTTTACATATAAAGTAGCTTCATACACTTATAAGCAAGGTCCAGTTAGAAGAACAAGTCGTATGAATAACGGCCTACATGAATCTAATTTATTTACTCTTTCCATACATCTAACAACTTTCTTTTGGATCTTATACACGAAAACACCCCATCAAGGTTTAGTTTTGATGAATCACCCAATACTACAATAACATGCCTAATATTTGACAGTAAGAAACCATGGTGAGTTGTGAAATGTAATTTTTTGGAATTTAATCTTGCAAGCTTTTGCAGGACAAATACCCCCGATGTAATTTTACAACATATTTTCTCAATGTATGGAGCCTAGTACAATCAGCTATCCAACAAATATCCTAGAAATGAATATTTTCTTCCTGGTTTAGTGGATTATCATTCACAAACACATTATAGCCCTAACTTCATTTGAATTTTCATTGTTTTTAAATTAATAGTAGGTATTGGCATTTTTTTACTATTTACCAAAAATTTCAACTGATTTAAGAATTGGACGATGGGCTGCACACCTATAATATGGACATTTGTTTATGAATTATCTAGAACGGAATCGCTTAAAATGAGTGATGTATCATGTGCAAGTAAGAGGCTCTGCCACAATTATTTAGGTAAACGGTTGACATATAACAGAAAAGCAATGAACCTAGTATTGGACCCTAAGACACTCCAGCTTGGACCTCAAATTTATCAGATTTATTTTTTACTATACTATTCCCAATTATTGTAGTTAATGCTGCACATTGTTTTCTCCCAAGGTATGCATCAAACCATTTCAGTTCAACCCCATTCACACCTCCAATGAAGGTCTATGATTAATACAATCAAATCATAAATTAAATAGAAATACAGTATCAATTTTGATATAAGATTGTTTATCAATTATTTCGTCATGGGAAACATCACAGAAATCTACTCTAACATCAATATATTTAACTTTCCAAGTGAATTCAACGACTTGCAGTCAAATTTTTATTAAAAATAAGTAGTATATTCAATAAAAATTTGACTGCAAGTCGTTGAATTCACTTGAAAAGTTAATATTAACACGCAGTTCGTCATGGAACAAGAAATCCAGGAATTCAATATATTTGTTATTCTCATTAATTATCCTGGGGACACTAGTATAAGCATCATCATGAGCAATATGCCTATTTTTGGTTATTTCATCCCACGCTGTTGTGTTAAAGTTCATACTATTCTGTGATGTTCTGTTTTATTTTTTTTTTTTTATTCTTCTTTCATAAACAACAAAGTGCAATCACAAATGATAAACTACATATAGTTACAGTCATATAATTATTATTAAAACAGAATAATCACATACAGAAACACTGTAGCCATGAAATGACAATACTATAGCAATAAAAAAAAGAAAAATATCTTAATTAAAAGAGCTTGCTTGCAAGGAAAACCTATGAGTTCTTGAAAAAATATATATTAAAAAACAAAGTTAATGAAAATCCTCAACTTTCTTCCTCTGTAACGCCACCGAATAAATACATTAGATTTGTTCGCAATATCATTCAAAATTTCAGCTGCTTTCTTACATTTGGATCTTTTCACTTTTTTTGTATGGATTTTCTCTAGAGCTGATTATTAAAAACCTTCCACGACTCAAAAAAAAATTATTCAACCCTATTTCTTTCTGCAAGGATATTATCAGTTATTATTACTATTCTACTTCTATTCTTACAGCTATTACTACTTCTACCAACTGTAAGGGTTATTACTTCTTGGATTTCTTGTTCAATAACGATCTGCGTAGTTAAATTAACTTTATATTGTAAATTTAACGACATACAGTCAGTTTTAAATTGTGGATATATAATAATTGTATTCATACTTGGCCGAAAGTTTTCGAGTTATTGAGACTCATCTTCAAGAAAGGCCTTGAAGATGAGTTTCCATAACTCGAAAACGTTCGGCCAAGTGTGAGTACAATTATGTTTAAGAGCCAAAAGAAAGCTGTTAGGTGTATGGAAAGAGTAAATAGATTAGATTCATGTGGGCCGTTCTTCAAGAGACTTTGTCTCCTAACTGTACCCTGATTATATGTGTATGAAGCTACTTTATTTGTAAAAAAAAAAAATGATATTAACCAAACTCTTGAAATACACGATTATCTCATTAGGTGTAAACAATAGTAGTTTATTCAAACAAAAACCTAGTTATATTGGTAGGAAACTCTACAACAAACTACCGCAGTTTTTAAAGAGTCTTGAAAATATAGAAATATTTAAAAAACAATTGAAAAAATATTTAGTTGATAAAGCTTTTTATAGTGTAAAAGAGTTGCTTTCACATCGAATTTAAGCCTCACCTGAACTAATTAATATAATAATAAATTATGGTAACTAGTGTATAAGATAGTATAATTGTAACTTGTATTTTACTCCATAACTGGAGTCTCGTAATCTACAAAAAAAAAGTATTATATTTTCACAATTTAAAACTGACTGAAAAGTCGTTAAATTCGCAATAAAAGGCTATTACTTCTACCTCTAATAAAAGCCATACGTTACTATTAATACTTCTACCACCAGTGTACTATACTACTGCCATTATATATAATGGAATATATATCTAATATTAAAACTGACACTGTATTTCACTTTTAAATAATGTTTTACTTACATGTATTGGAGATGCTTGAGGAATGCATTTCACTTCTGAAAAGAAGCTTAGTCAGCATTCCTCAATCATCTCCAATACATGTGAGTAAAACATTATTTAAAAGTGAAATACAGTGTCAGTTTTAATATTAGATTGTTCATTAAGTATTTCGTCATGGAAAACATCACAGAATATATATAGCTATAATTTGATTAATATTTTACCTTTTAGAGTGACAATCAATATTTCTCTGCTCACACGAATCAGATTCCATTCGGCTGATTGTATCCACAATCTCAATTCTCAGCCATTGAAATCGGCGGTACAGCTCAAAGCTCATCACTAAAAACCAAGTGCTAACGTCTATAGTGTGCATGTTGATGAAAAGCAGTGAAATCATGAATATTATCTTATGTTCCATTCGCATATAATCGTAGAAAACAGCAAAGTAAACTGCGCAGACAACTGAACATTGTATTAGTGCACCAAGTAGTCCTGACCGGGTGTGATGGAACGGTTTTACATTGGGCAATGACTTGATGTGTGTATCAAATTTGACGATATCGTTGATCTCTTTAACAAGAGATATTCCATTGAAAAAAGGTATGATTATGTGTAGAGTATCTGCTGAAGTACCCGTGAAACAAAGTGATCTCAAGTAGTAAGTAGATGGTCGGTCTGTGGAAACACATAAGGAGAAGCAGTTGTAAATGTAGTAAACAGTCCAGAATGAGTTCAAGAGTCTGGGCAAATCGAAGAATCTGTAGCGGCAGGCACGCCCGTTGTTCTCAATGCGGAGACAGGTGGTGCCAACGAGAATGGAGAGATGTACAAGAGGTGTCAGGCTATGGATGATGCTCAGCTGATCTGCTTTGAAGTAGTTGGAAATGAATTTAAGCATTGTTGGAATTCTTGATCAACTTGAATGCCTGTTGAAAGTTTAAGAATTTGCTTCATTGATTGTCTTTGAACAAATGTTTACAAGATACAGAACACTTTAATGATCATATATTTTATATTTATATTCTACATGTTAAGAGAAGCTTAAGTATTTATTTCTTTCCTTCTCAACAAAAATAACTAGATTTAATCCAGACTCTTCGCTCACAGGCTTATGTCCATGTGAGGAGTATTTTTATTTTATTTTTTAATTTAAAAATTCTATTGTTGCGTATAAAGACATGTACAATAAGCATAAACATGAAAAAATAGATACGAAATTTGAGTAAATAAAATAGACATACTTTTAGAAGCAATAAAGTACACACATCTGTGTGGGAATATATTGATTTTCTTCTCGGATTTCTTGTTTCATAAAGATTTGCATTGTTAATATTTACTTTTTGTTGTGAATTTAACGACTTGCAGTCAGTTTTTTATTGTGAATATATTTAAAAAATGTACTTTATGTTTCCGAGTTGTTAAAACCCATCTTCAAGGCCGCACAAACTCATCTTTAAGGGTTTCAACAACTCGAAAACGTTCGGCCACGTGTAAGTACATTTTTTCATATATTCACAATCTAAAACTGACTGCAAGTCGTTAAATTTACATCAAAAAGTTAATATTACAACGCAGATCGTTATGGAACAAGAAATCCAAGAAGAAAATTAATATAAAAATTAACTTTTCAAGTGACTTCAACGACTTGCAGTCAAATTTGACTGCAAGTCGTTGAATTCACTTGAAAAGTTGATATTAACAACGCAGTTCGTCATGGAACAGGAAATCCGAGAAGAAAATCAATATAAAAACTTAAAAAACATTTCCAAGTGGAAATTATAACTCACGTTATGGCGTGACGGCCGTTTCACTCTGTTGTCAAGAGCATCGTGAGACGACCCACAGTAACGTGAGTCACAATTTCCACTTGAAAGTGTTTTTCAAGTTTTTATTATATTAGTGGAAACAATATGGATCTTCAACATCAAAATTAATATATTCCCCACACAGGTGTGTGTGCTTTATTGCTTCTAAAAAGTATGTCTATGTTAGTTACTAAGATTTTGTATCTATATTTCTCATGTTTATGCTTAGTGTACATGTCTTTATACGCAGCAATAGAAGTTTTAAATTGAAAAATAAAATAAAAATATATGGAGATAAGCCTGTGAGCGAAGAGTCTGAATTAAATCTAGTTATTTTTGCAGAGAATGAAAGAAATAAATACCAGACAATTTTTTCTCATCCACAAGCCTCACCGTACTCTGTACTACATGGATCATAATTTCAGCATCAATAAGCATATAAATATATAGGCCTAAATAGTACAATGTGTAGTACATAAATAGTAAAATGAACATAATAGTAATAGAATGACAGAGAGCTAACATTAAAGCAAATATTATATTATTTTGTTTCTGTATTGAGTAGCCTACAAATGAAAATTTAATGTATTCTATAAATATATAATAATCTAATAAATTTAAAGATACATTGATAATTCTTCCAAGTGTTTTTTAACGTATTTCAGCTGCAGTTTGAGAAGAAATAAAAAAATTAACACTTTGATTCAGGTACACAGGGCAGCCAATGTTTTAACCTCTTCTAAAACTCCTGCTGAAATATTAAAAAAAAAACTAATGAAGATTTTTAATATACAGTATCATGAAATCTCTGATAATTAGGAACCAGACACTTTCAACCCAAAGTTCAACAAAATTAAAAATATTATAATATTAATATGATACCAATAATTATATTCTAATACTCACCCATGCACTTGCAGGATAATTTCTCTTCTATAGAACATGCATCAAACCGATAGTAATTAACAATTCTACAAGGATCAAAAATTTATTTGGTATATTGATAGAAAAATAATTTAGGACAAAAGAAGTGTTTTCAATCCATTAAGTAAATGAAATATTAATAGCAGATAACAACAGATCACTCAATAGATATGGTAATGAGTCTGTTAATTTATTCAATTTGGTAATGGAGGTGAGATTGATGAAATAACACAGTATGTAATAGAAATTAAATTCTATTAGAACAAGCAAATTGAATTGCTAAGCATTCTATCATTCATTCAAAATTTTATCAATATAAATTATTGGCTTTTCACCTGGTGAGAAATCATTTTTTCAATTCAGTCAAAACCTACACAAAGAAGATTATGTTTTCTGGAGTAAAATACATACCTGGAAAAATAATTTTTGATGTGAGATGTATAACTTAGATAGCACTCTACCTTCATAGTAATTCATTAATATTAAAAAATTATCAAATAGTTTATTCATTATCCATTTTTCTATTACCCATTCATGAATTAATTCATAAGAAACAACCAAAAAGCTGAAGCTGTGTTATTAAGCAATGAGTCTTTTAGATTTCTAGATAATGTAGAAGAGGTTGTGTATGAACATATTCTCAATTTATTTCTTTTTCCATTTGGTGGGGGAAAAAACTCAATAAATAGATCAATCAATGATGTAAATTGGCAATAATTATATTAACTTTTTGTCGTAGATTTAACGACTTGCAGTCACTTTAAATTGTGAATATATAATAAATGTACTCACATTAGGCCAAACGTTTTCGAGTTATTGAATCTCATCTTCAAGGCATCCTAGATCGGCGATGTTTGTCTGCTGGTTAGAAGAATTGTGTTTTTTGTGTAATGTGGTCGAAAAGTTTGTGTGATTTAAAATTCAATTGTTCATTGAGAATGTTTTGTTTCTTTATGTTTGTTTAATATGTTTGTATATTCCAAATTGTACAAAGTTCCAAGGTATTGAGTAATTTTTTTGAAAAAAAAAAATAGCCAAATAAACAACTTATGTTGCTCAAATGTGTTTCAGATATATACCATTTACCATATATTTAAAATAAACTTGAATGGTGTCTATTGTTTCAAAAATTGCATTCCAAAGTGGCTCTCTTCGGGCGAAATTGGGTGGTAAAACTTCAGTTCCATTCTTCATTTTTTTACAAAAATGATTTAGCTCTCATTTAATTATGAATAATAAGACGAAATTGTCACAACCACATTTACTAAAAATATTTCTTAGTGTCCTATGTGTCCTAGGCTTTATATGTAGAATGTATATGTTGGTAGTGATGTCAGTAAAAGTGTTTCCACTTTGAATGATATGGTATGCAAAGGTCGATTCGGTGTTTTATGTAAGGCTTGTAAGTCGAAAAATTTACAACAAAAATTGATATTAACAACGCAGAACGTTGTGGAACAAGAAATCCAAGAATTTAATAATTATACACATTTTATTGCAGTGCAATGAGCTATGAGCAACCTTTTGATAGTTGATCAAGACAGAAGATTGGAATAAATTTTTCAATTTTGATTTATCACCATCTGGCATTACATTCTTTATAGTAAGTTTTTTAATAAACTAGTCTTCTCACTTTTAATCCAGCAATTTCAATCTTTCAAATAAGTTTTCAAGGATTTGGTAATTGGTGTACAGGAACGGTCCCTGCTCAAGAGTTTGGGGGGATCACAAATTTGATTTTGACCTTTTTTGCGAGAAAAAGGCCCAGTAAATTATTTCCGATTTTGAGGGGGGTCATCAGTAGCGTCGGTAAGGATTGTAGACCCCCCCCCCCCATAAGTGAGAGGGGGCCCTACAGGAAATTTTATTTAAATTAGAAAAAAATCATTCTTTAATTCGTCTACTTTAAATATTTATATAATTTTTATTTTATTATTTATTCACCTAAAACGTCAGTCAACCTCTTTCGTGCCAGGGGCCCCCACACGCCGCGGGGTCTGTGGGGGCCTTATCGACGCCACTGGGGGTCATGACCGCCATTGTTAGTTCAGTTTTCTTGATGGCGCTATGCACTCGTCTTGAAACGGATGAAATAGCGCTGAACCGAGTGGATTGGAAAGTAACTAAACATCCGAGTGAACCAGCCATGTTTCAACAGGTTGGATCGTCTGCTAGCTCGCTCAGTTGATCAGCGTCTACCGTGTTTGTCGGTTGCAGAACCGTTACGTATCTGATTTTGTGTCTTAGTTTCGCATGGTGTTTCGAAATTTTTATCGTGATTATGTTGTGAAAAAAAACTAATACCGAATTTGTTGTGTCGTTTTTTAATGACTATACTTGTGAACAATCGTAAACGTAAAATTTCTAGGTTAGTCGAAATTGTGAACTGTTTTCATAGCCGAAATTCTGTGACATTTCGTTCGATCACATTGGATTTAAAATACAGTTGGATTTGTCTACTTTAAAGGTAAATTTCATGTGAATACAATCTTTAAATAATTATTTTAGTGTTGGTTATGATTCATTTTAGTGTCAATACCAATAAAGTATTGTTTTTATGACAATCAAGTAATAATATCAAGTGGAAAAGTAATATGGTACTATAACCTCAAATAATCAAGTAATTATTTTTTGCCCTTACTTTAGGTTGACATTAATTTTAAACTGTGAATATTCAAATATTCAATCAATTTAGAATGTAACCAATAATGGGGGAAATAGAAATCAATATTAAATAATATATTTTGGAAATCGATGATAGAACTAGGCTATTCAACGGGATTCAAATCATAGACTTTTTAACTGGAGGTAATTTTTTTTGTCTTTTTGAGGATGAAGCCCACATAGGTCTGAGACCTGTGCGTGGCTAATGAGCTGGATGATGGTGATTGATGAGCTGGACCTACAGTTTTAGGAGGGTTCCGAACCACCGGAAAGTGATTTTACAGCAGAGAACGGTGTCTTTTTTGCTGGCCAATTAATCGGTCACCCTTACAAAGAGTGCCTAGGAGAACGCAGCTTATTTCTATCTGATTGAACCTGGTACGGCTCACGGCTATCACTTCCCCAAGTTATCAGGTACATTTTGGCAGTTTGAAAGAGTAGTTGGCCGCTCACTGAGTGTGGTGTCAGGGCGATCGTGATAGTCACGGGATCTTGGGGCTTCGCTTGGCAGGGTGACCGGCTTTGATGTCGTCATTAGCTTTATTATCACTTACTCGGTGGTTCGGAACCCACCTTAAACGTAGGCCCAATATTCATATCATCATTCACCTCATATCTGACTCATGTGTGTTTCATCTGAAACAAAAAAATGTTTAGTTTTTTATTTTTTCCTGAGGATGAAGTCCACATAGGTCTGAGACAAACCTGTGCGTGGGTGATGAGTTTGATGATGGTGATTGATGAGTTGGAACGATAGTTTTCGGTGGGTTCCGAACCACCGGGAAGTGATTATACCGCAGAGAACAGAGTCTTTTTCGCTGGCAAATCCAATCGGTCACCTTACAAAGAGGGCCCAGGAGTTCGTAGCCTATCTTTATCTAACTGATCAGGTACCTGCTATGGCTCAGTATGAGTCAGTGGATATACAGTAAATAATTGCTATTGGGAAGTATAGAGAATTGAGATAGAATTTTTAAATAAAAGATTTATCTGGCTAATTTACATAAACTATTGCCTTTTGAAAGAAATTGTTTCGATAACACCCGCATAGGAAATAGGGCAATGAATTATGATGGAAAAGCTCTTGTCTTTCTAATCATTGAATATCTGAGAGAAAAAATCATTTTACTAAATTTGGATTATTTATTTTTGCTACTCCGCAAAACAAGCCCATTGTTCTATTGTAAAAAAGTGATCTCCAACATATTATTTGGAATTCGTCAACTCGTCTGAGAATACGGTTAGTGTTGAGGAGTGTAGACGAACTTGTAGTGAAAGTTCTCCATTTTTTTATTGAATCTCTCTGTTCTGACTTGTTTGCGATCCGGACATAAAGTAGGCCTAAAGTTGTTTTTATCTAGAATGGAGTACAGCTATTTTCATTTAAAATAATAATTACAGCCAAGTTCAGCAAATTCATCAAAACTTGAAAAGATTAATGAACCGATTTGCTGTAGAATTTTACTCGCTATCTTCGATATTTTATTATGAGAATTTATTGCGTACATTATTTATTTATATTTCATCATAAATTGCATATTTATTGCAAAACACCCTTATTGTGTGACGCTATATTTAGTTACTCCTAGATTTTTAAATTACCATTATATCCGATAATAATTAGTGATAGTGGGAAGTGATAGCCGCGAGCCGTAGCAAGCATCTGTTCATGTTCAATCAGATTAGATAAGCAACGCTCTCCTGGGCCCTCTTTGTAAGGGTGATTGAATTGGCCAGCAAAAAAGATTATTCTCTGCTGTGAAATCTCTTCCCAGTGACTTGGAACTCACCTAAAATTGTAGGTTCCGCTGTTCCACTCATCAATCACCATCATTCAACTCATTTACCCAAGTACAGGTCTCAGACCTATGTGAGCTTCATCCTCAAAAAAAAGAAACATTTTACACTTATATTGTAATACGCACAATATTAGGCTAATTTGATTGATACAATTAAAAAGTCGATTCGGAATCAACTCTTATTTTTTTGTTTTAATGATATTTTTGGTTAAATTTTAATTTCTAAATAGAATTTAGGAACACTACACCATCTACTAACGCGAAACTAAATTTTTTAAATTTCTTTTTCACAAAAAGCCTTACAATACTGTTTCCTTCAAGACTAAAGTTATTCATAACAGTAATACCTACAGTATTTACTCGTGCTATCATTAGTATTTACAAGTTAATTTCAAAACTGACACTGTATTTCAATTAAATATATGATTTACCCTCACTTTAACTGGAGATACTGGAGGAATGCATTTCACTTCTGAAAAGAAGCTTCGTCAGCCTGAAGTGAAATGCATTCTTCCAGTATCTTTAGTTAAAGTGATTGTAAATCATATATTTAATTGAAATACAGTGCCAGTTTTGATATTAGATTGTTCATCAATTATTTCGTCATATAAAACATCACAGATATATATATATATATATATATATATATATATACACAAGTACTATCATTAGTATTTACCAGAGTATTGTAGAGTATTCGACCAACCCTCGGCCCCGTCATTGGTTAAGTTCATGGGAGCCTTTTCATTTACCGGTAAATGTAGCTGGTGGCATCTGATTGGTCAATTCAAATTTTTAACGTTCATGAAATAGAACAGACGCTACCGGTAACATTCACCAATTACCGGTAAAACTTCCAAGAACTTAACGATTGGTTGAGTTCATGGGAGCCTCCTCATTTACCGGCAAATCTGATTGGTCTACTCAATTTTTCAACGTTTATGAATAATTTGAATAGATCAATCAGGCGGCACCGGTAACATTTTACCAATGAATACAGATACTATAGAATAGAATACTACAGAATTGTATCTGCATTCATTGCATTTACTGATAAATGAGAAGGCTGTTGAGTCTACGCTGTTACAATTTATTTATAATTACTATATATACTCCGCGCTATATGTTATTACTATAATATAATAACAATAACATTAAATTTGTATTTGAAAAATAGTTGTACAACTTTCTCCCCATGATTCAACGTTACTATCGTGCCGAAGGTCAAATAATGCGTATGGGTGGTGAGAATGTTCCAAGTGAAGCGCCTATTCATTCAACAATTTCATTTTCATTCATCAGCTCTGTTTTATCGTTAAGTGTTTCCCAGGTTGTCAGCTCTGTATACCTGTATATGTACTATATATTATATACTGTTAGCACCTGTCTGTGTGATTACTCGCAATAAGTTTCCATCAAATAATTCCAGAGTTGAGCCTCTGACTACTTTTACCAACCAGTGTTGTGACGATGAAGATTTGTAATTATTCCATTATCGCTTTCCCTTTTCTCACAGTTTCACTCCTGGTGTGTGCGGTCTCATTGTCAGCAATGCTTTATATACTTGTCGTGTGACACTCGTCATACTTGATTGATGTCGTTTTGTCTGTGTCAAATAATTTTGGGCACATCCTTGTTATGTTTAATGTCATGAAAATTGTTGTATAGGAAGATTCTAAATTGTCTTATACTCCCTAACTGGAATCTCCTAGACGTAATCTAAAAAAAACGATTTTGAGGAGTATACCTATTTACTGTTGATGAACTTGGATGTACTGTAATTTCTTATTTCTTTTGAAAATTTTTTATTGTGTTAGAAGACTTTTGAAAGGTTGTGTGATATTTCTATTAACAAACCAGGGGTACTGAATTTTCTTGTTTTTTTTTGTTGAGGTTGAAGCTCACATAGGTCTGAGACCTGTGCGTGGCTAATGAGTTGGATGATGGTGATTTATGAGTTGGACCTACAGTTTTAGGTCGGTTCCGAACCACCGGGAAGTGATTTTACAGCAGAGAACAGTGTCTTTTTGCTGGCCAATCTAATTGGTCACCGTTACAAACAGGACCTACGAGAACGCAGCTTATCTCTATCTTATTCTACCTGCTACGGCTTGCGGCTTTCTTTTGAAAATTTGTTGTTTTAAAGGAATATTTCGAATGATTTCTTCTATTCTCTTCAAGAAACCTGGGGTTTCTTTTAAAGATTTGGTCTATTGGAAAAACATTTTCATTAATGCTTTACATATTTGTTTTTACTTTACTAGTAAAACATGCATTTAAACATTTTCCTGCAACTGCTCGTAAAGTAGTTCTTTACGTACTGAAAACTAATTGTAAAATACCTCTTTACTGCTCAGCAAGCGGTAAAGTACCTTACCCTCGCCAGCTGTTTTCTTTACGCTTCTGTTTTGATTTTGATGCCTTCTCGTTGGTGGATCACGGAATCCGTGAAATTCACATAACCTCAACAATGGCGTACGCTAACCAAATCCTCACATGGTCTGTGATGTTACAAACTACAAGCTTTTATTGTGTTGGAATCCAGAACTGCAGTTTTAGGAAAAATATTGTATGCGATTCGCGCGTGAAGCTTCTTTATCGCTCTCGCAAATGGTTCTTTATCGCTACTCGTCGCGCAGTAAATGTTTTGGCTCGAGCGATAAAGTCGCGCTTCACGCTCTTAATACATAAATAACTATTTTTGTGCATCAATTTTTGAAAAAATGTATTTGCTTTGTTCGCACTTTACATGTCAGTTGTCTGATATGAAAATGTAGATTAATTTGTGTGTCAAATTGTGGGTCCATCCTTATCATGGAAATATTTTTGAGAGGATATTTGATATTTTATTAATAAATCTGAAGGTTTTGAACACTCTTTGTCCTTGTGTTTTAGTTCCTTTAGCGGGAAAATTATCTTAGATAATATAATCTAATATATTTAATTTTTGCATGTACAATCACAGATAGTTTTGCAAACGTCATTACATTTGATAATGGTATATGAACCATATTATTATAAACCATGCATATTTTTGTATCCTACTTTTTTTAGACTACATAAGTAAGAGAAGATTAATCTGATCTCAATGCACCTTTTCAATAATCTAATTTTTGTCTAGCGAAAGCTTTATTTTCATTTCCCAGCAAATTTTCATGAATGACTTCAAGCAAAGTTTTGGTAATTTTTTTAGAATGGACACAGTTAATCAATATTCTCTCTCTTGGCACCCTGTCAGAAATAACTATAATATAATACATCTATTACAGTAATCAACGCTTGTAAAAATGATCAAGGCCTTTATGACCAGTTCGATAATTTTATTTTTTCATACTTTCCTTGCAACGAAATTGGTGTTCATTTTTATTTAGTACTACAAAAACAGCCGCGAGCCGTAGTAGGTATCTGTTCAATCAGATAGATAAGCTGCGTTCTCGTAGGTCCTGTTTGTAACGGTGACCGATTAGACTGGCCAGCAAAAAAGACACTGTTCTCTGCTGAAAATCACTTCCCGGTGGTTCGAAACCCACCTAAAACTGTAGGTCCAACTCATAAATCACCAACTCATTACCCACGCACAGGTCTCAGACCTATGTGGGCTTCATCCTCAGAAAAAAAATAAAAGAATCACTCAATAATCATCCTATTTAAGTGATATATCTAGGTTGAATAATAAGAGGATATTCTTCCACAATATCACCTTCACCAGGTGTTCACCTAAATATTTTTAGTTGT
Organism: Conomelus anceps; assembly: GCA_948455865.1. Taxonomy (NCBI): domain Eukaryota; kingdom Metazoa; phylum Arthropoda; class Insecta; order Hemiptera; family Delphacidae; genus Conomelus; species Conomelus anceps. The sequence continues at coordinate 66,883,450 of OX418220.1, read as the reverse complement.
CTGTAAATTTTTTCACAAACTTCACTTGCCTGTCATGAGAGTTCACTTTTTCTTCTACTTCATGTCACTGTATAACATCTTCTACTCTACAGAACTACAAACTGATAAATTATCTGCAATCATCAATAATTGTGTTACCTTTTCCTTTGGCGGAATGATAAACTAGGAGAGCATCATGGTTTTCTTCTAGCATCCACTCACGACATTATTGTAGTTACTTACCATTTAGGGGCAACTCCCGTTTCCATTTAAGGACTTTCATAATAGACATTCGGCATTAGTTGGTTGTCATACTAACATTTTAAATTTCTCTCTCTTTTAGTACACTGGTACACGAGTCGATTTATCATAGAATAGTAGACTACTTTTCAGTATAGGATAATATATATATATATATATATGTAGTGGGGGAGGCTGAAATGACTAAACTATCGACAATATAGTATTCGAAACAAAATAAAGAAGGCATAAATGTGAAATATTGTTACGCAATTACATCGTGATTCATCGGTCGTGCATCGTGCACAATTTACCAAGAAAATATTTCTTGTCGGGTACATAACAAAGGATGGATGCTATCTTCATTATTTCTTCCATTTTTTTTTCTCAACAAATTAGAAAAATAATGGTGTACGCGTTTATTCTTTTTTTTATGAATTCTACATGTGCTGGAAATTTTCAAAAGAAGTGGGAATGTATTATATAATTGCTAAATTTCTGCTTGAGTAACAGTTTCATTTATTCAATGTTTTTTGTGTTTTACTTGAATTTGTGTTCCAAGTATTAAAACAAGCTACGAAACTCCTGGTCATCTTTGTAACGGTGACCGATTAGATTGGCCAGCAAAAAGGACACTGTTCTCTGCTGTAAAATCACTTCCCGGTGGTTCGGAACCCATCTAAAACTGTAGGTCCAACTCATCAATCACCATCATTCAATTCATTACCCACGCACAGGTCTCAGACCTATGTGGGCTCCATCCTCCGAAAAAAAGAAAAATATAATAATAATACAGATATTGTACATACAATAATAGATATATTAAAAAGGAAATAATAGACATATTTTTATAATAGATATTTATTATTGCAGGGAAGTGATAGCCGAGTGCCGTAGCAGGTACCTGTTCAATCAGAGATAAGCTGCGAAACTCCTGGTCATCTTTGTAACGGTGACCGATTAGATTGGCCAGCAAAAAAGACACTGTTCTCTGCTGTAAAATCACTTCCCGGTGTTTCGGAACCCATCTAAAACTGTAGGTCCAACTCATCAATCACCATCATCCAATTCATTACCCACGTACAGGTCTCAGACCTATGTGGGCTTCATCTTCAAAAAAAAAAAACTTTGTCATTTCTGTTTTCCATAAATCATTTATCATGTATCATTTCATGCTTTTCTCCTGCCTTCTTCTTCACCACATCTTGTTCTTCTGCTTCTTTTCTTCTCCTCTCTTCTTCTTCTTCTTCTTCTTCTTCTTCTTCTTCTTCTTTTCCTGTATTCTTCTTCTCTTTTTCTTCTTTCACTTTTATACAGGAAAATATGAACCTTTATAGAAACATTGTTCTACAGCTAGGACTGTTTCATTCTACTGCTGTACTTGTACAGTATCTGTACAGGTATTCCTTTAATGCCCAAAAAATCATACAAAAATACAATTTACATCATGAATAATAAGACGAAATTGTCACAACCACATTTATTAAAACTTTGAGAAACTAGGTTTCGGTTGTTACACCATTATCAATCTCAATCTATTTATAATCTTTTCTACTCAAACTATTCAACTATTATGTTTACTTTTGAAAAACGACTGTACTTAACTTCAACTAGGGGATCTGAGAGCTGCTAATATTAATAATACTTTTATCATTCATATACATTGTAAATTTACACAAATAAAGTCATCTGAATCAAACCCGTCAGTTGTCAGTTTGATTGAAATTGATAATAGTGTAACAACCAAAACTAGTTACTCAACGTTTTAATAAATGTGGTTGTGACAATTTCGTCTTATTATTCATTATGGATACCTTCCACAATATCACCTTCGCCATTACAAAGAAATACAATAAATATAGATTACAAAACATGAAACATGATAGTAATTTTTTCAGTAAATCGAAAAATCATTCAATTGGCACCAACACAGCAGAATCAATTTCAAATCCAGTTATTCTGAAACCTGCCAAAGTCTAGTATCTGATAGTAGCATCTGTAGTTCACATAAGAAGCTTTGTTCTACAGTTGTTTGCCAGTTAGTATAGCCGTTCATAGTCAGCAATGAATGACCGTTGCTAAATAGTTTTAGCAAGCACATAGAGTGCACTGCAATGATGCTGGAGAAACTTGCAGCATCCAGAGAGAGAGAGAGAGATAGTTTGAGTGAGTGAGAGGGAGCGAGTGAGTACTATAAAAGACGTCTCCTCCGGAGGCGTGACGCGTGACCAGGCTCCACTCACGTCGAATACATTCCAGTCATGATCGGCAATCAGTATCTCTCTATTTATGCTCTCTCAGTCTCTTCTTCTTCTACTACTACTACTACTTCTTCTTCTTCTTCTTCTTTCTGGAGGCCAGACCGTGTCTGGTATCCGATAGCGGTCCATCTAGCAGTATATGCGCATGCACTTTACCGCTACTAGCAAGAAGTGCCTCATCATAGTGACGGATTCGAGAGACCGATCGAAGAGTAAGGAAGAAGAAGAATGAGAAGGAGGTAGAGGAGGAGGAGGAGGAGGAGTAAAGGACGAAGAAGAAGAGGAAGATGAAAGAGACGACCACGACGAAGGAAAATAAGAAGAAAGAAAGGAAAAGGACGAAAAAAAGAAGAAAAAGAGGAGGACGAAGAAGAAAAAATATTGAGGAAAGAGAAGAAGAAGGGGGAGAAGGAGTTGGTGACGAAGAACGAAGGGAAGAAAAAGCAGAAGAAGAAGGGAAGAGAATTAGGAGATGATGGAGAAAAATAAAGAAGATGGGAAGTAGAAAAGGGCGAAGGAGAAGGAAAATCAGAAGAGAATCAGTAGATGTTCGCAATTCTTCACACTCAACTCTCAAAACGAAATACTGCCACTACAAAGAAAGTGAAAGATGGGAAGGAGGTGGCGACAAAGAACGAGGAGAAGAAGAAGTAGAAGAAGAGGGGAAGTACAAAAAGGCGATGGTGAAGGAAAATCAGAAGAGAATCAGTAAAAATGTACGCAATTCTACACACTATTCTCAAAACGAAATATTTATAAGTGTGCTAATCAATGTTCAGTTCTCAAAACTGGAATTTCGATGCTCCTATTGCAATCCTACTGCAAAAAAATTATATTTTTTTTGTTATTTTCTCGACATACTGTAGATTAGATTAATCAATGTACCGACTGCGACCGTGAGCACTGATATAGAGGCCAACCACTTTCACACAAGTAGATCTACTGTCTGGGTAAGTTCTTTCATCGAGGATGAATTAGAGAAAGAGTAGACGTAAAAGATGATAATAAGATGGAGAAGAAAGATGGCAGTTAGTGTTGATGATCTGTCTCCAGTTTAAGCTGCTCCTCGCTTCCAGGACTTCTCCAGTACGGTAGTGGTTTGTCTGGAGACTGTAGGATACTACTAGAGCTACTGTTTACTTTTTTTTTCGGAGGATGAAGTCCCCATAGGTCTGAGACCTGTGCGTGGGTAATGAATTGGATGATGGTGACTGATGATTTGGACCTACAATTTTAGGTGAGTTCCGAACCTCCGGGAAGTGATTTTACAGCAGAGAACAGTCTTTTTGCTGGCCAATCCAATCGGTCACCCTTACAAAGTGCGTCCAGGAGCTTCGTAGCTTATCTCTGATTGAACAGATACCTGCTACGGCACTCGGCTATCACTACCCTACGGCTTTATTCTCTAGCACTTTTACGACCATGTGTACTATATGTACCATTTGTGTTGCACAAACAGTTTTTTGCACAGACTGTGGGCACCACATTGATTAACAGCGAATAGCAATGTTGCTAGTGCTGTGGTCCTGTCTGATGCACAAAAATCGTGCATTCTAATAGCTCTATTGTTTGAACTAGTCCCTGGGTAAAGTATTACAGCATGCGGGGTTGAGAATTCTTCTGAAAACATTATTTTATTCTGGAAATTATTATTAATTTTTTTTGAGAGAAACATGAAAAAATACTCTGGTCCACTGGTGAAGTATCGCAATTTGTGACTGGTCCTTAATGTGATTAAGATTCAACCTCATAATTAACGTTAACCTCATATTTAATGTTAATGCTAAAGATTCAACCCTGATGCTGAAAGCTGACCTGCAAAAAAGGAAAACGTTAATTTTGTTAATTTTTAATCCACTTGTACCATTAGAGAGGTGTAAACCAACTAGAGGGGATATAAAGGAGAATGTCCTGATCTCGTTGAAAAACAATTAAATAGAGATTTGAAGGATTTTGATAAATAGAGGAATGAGTGGAATGCGACTTTATAACAGAAGTGGAAACTTTTTTTTTGAGGATGGAACCCACATAGTTCTGAGACCTGTGCGTGGGTAATGTGTTGGATGATGGTGATTGATGAGCTGGACCTACAGTTTTTGGTGGATTCCGAACCACCGGGAAGTAATTTTACAGCAGAGAATAGTGTATTTTTTGCTGCCCAATCTAATCAGTCACCCTTACAAAGATTGCCCAGGAGAACGTTGAAATTTTACACAGCCAACAATTCTTATTACTAACTCCATTCTAAGAAGATTTCCATTTCCATTCCATTGAAGATTCGTTCAACCATTTTTAAACCACACTATAATGTTTTCGTTATGATAATGTAGGCCTAAACATTTTCACCTTCACTGATGGCACGGAATTCAGGTTAGTTGCTTAAAAATCTGAAATTCATATCAAATTCCACAAAATCGATTTTAAGACCTCTTTTTCTACTATTATTTCAGTATGGAATTTGAAATTTATTCTTATTCTCAGTCAGAGTTCGGGTCAGCATCATAAAAATTCCACTTTAAATTCACACTATTCATCATTCCGCTCTAAATTCAAACAAAATGCGTATTCGGGATGAACTCTCTCTCCCTCACTCATATTCTCTCTCTCTCTCTTTCTCTCTCTCTCTCTCTCTCTCTCTCTCTCTCTCTCTATCTATCTATCTATCTATCTATCTTAACTGGTTAAGTGTCAAGAATGGACGAATCTTTGTCCAAACTTCGCCATTTCATGTAATGCATCACTCAGATTGTCATTACCATAGTTAATATCGTACAAATGAGATCATTGTATATAATATCTTGCACTATAAAAAAAAAAAAAATACTATCTGAGTTCACTATAGTATCTATGTGATGTTGATAATCTTGTTTATAACCATTCATATGCATAATTTGTAAATTTACATGAATAAAGAAAGATAATCTAATCTAATCTAATCTAATCTATCTATCTATCTATCTAGCCATTTATCTGATTTTCTCAATTTGACATATCTGATATCTTTCTCTTTATCCATCTCTGTTCTTTCTCAATTTGAAAATTTAAAATAATCTAACAAAGATTTCAACACAATCAAAAACAAAAACGTCAACGCTGGCACAAAATAAAGCTAAGCGTCTGCCTTAAAAGCAGATACTTATTATTAATAATATTATTAAATTATTATTACCAATATTTTGATTTTCACTAGCCAAAACTAACTTCAAGAGTACAGTGGAAATCTGGTTTTACATCATAATTATTTTAACATTCGACCCCCAAACTCCAAAATCAATAGCGATCTCAAACACTGTGAGGAAATATATACAAAGTTTCAAAAGTCTAGAATATTCATTTCGAGCACTAGGGCACAGACGGATGGACGGGAGCACGATTTCAATAAGGCCCTGTCGGATGCTTAATAATTATCTAATCATTGAATATGATTTTCCGAATCATTTGGTAGAAAGAACTCGAAGTTAATAGAAACAAGGTTGTTCCATAACTCGCTCAAATTAGCAAAATAGAAGTCACTTTGTTCAGAATCACCCTTGCAAATTTCAGCTCAATTTGTACACTTTTCCGGTACAAAAATGAAGTGTTTTGCATATCACAGATTTGAATCTACAACTTGATCAGCTGACCATGATATGGGTTACTCAATGCTATTGAACTGAAAAACGTCATATCTCCATTGTTTTTCTAGTTCTAAAAAAGGAACAACCCAATAACCATGGAAACAACTCGGCCCATCATTGGCTGTGCGCAGGGTTTTGGTCATAATTTTTTTTCGAAGCTCATTGAATTTTATATTATTAAGGTATTGAAATGTTGACTGTTGCCATGAGAAATTATTTTTTTCATCAAATATTTTATGGAATATGGGAGTTCAAAGTTGAAATTTTTTGGTTTTTGGGGGCAATTGAACTCACCTACAAGTTATTTTAAACATTTGATAATTTTTTTATAACTGAAAGTCACCTTAGGGGAAAGAGTGACACATTTTCTATTTAAATTCAACAATTGGTTTTTTCAAAATAATTTTTCGCATGTTTAAAAAAATTTATTTTGAGAAAACTAATTGTTTGATCGGAATGAAAAATATGTCATTTTATTCCTCAATGTGTCTTTCATTTTAAAAAAAATTATCAAAAGTTATAACTTTTAGGGGAGATCAATTGCCTCCAAAAACCGAAAAATTTTAACTTTGAACTCTCATATTTCATAAAATATTTTATGAAAAGAATAATTTATCATGGCAACAGTCAACATTTCAGTACCTTAATAATAATATTCAATACAATAAACTTCGAAAAAAAATTATGACCAAAAACCCTGCGCACAGCCTTAAAAAAACTATTTAAAGTATTTTGTAGGTGTTCCTGTACATTGAAAAAATTCTTCAACAAATTCCTGCGAATTATCAGAACGATGAATGTGGTATCAGCTAACGGCCTCCTATTACAACGGTGGCAAAGCAGCATGAGTTTATAGAATTTTGATAGTTTTTTGAATAGAAAACAAAACGAAGGAAAAGAATAAAAAGATGAAAGAGGAACGGAAACAGGAATGGAATGCTCATCGATCGATGGAGAAGAATGGAACCGATGGAGCGTGATCCCTGCAAGCAGCTCTGCTCCAGTTATTGTGGGTTGTTGCTGCACTGATTCGGGATTCAGAAGGCAGTGGCCGACTGCTGATAGCTGACTGCTGACAACTGCTGTCTCCGAAGCCTGCAGCGGAAATCAAGTGTGATGCAGCGAATGGCGAGTGACCACTTTTGTGCATGGTCGACTGTTCAATTTGTCCGTTTCGCTAATTGATGAAGGAGGAGGAGGAGAAGGAAGAGGAGGAGGAGGAGGAGGAGGAGGATGAGAAAAAGAAGTGGTTGAAGAATAAGAAAACAATGAAAGAAGGAGAAAAGATAAAGAAGAAGTGGCTGTAGTAGGGGAAGGAGGAGGAGGAGAAGAGAAAAAAGAAGAAGTAGAGGAAAAAGAAGAAGAAAAAGGAGGAGGAGGAGAAGAGGAAAAAGAAGAAGTAGAGGAAAAAGAAGAATAGAGGAAGAAGAAGAAGAAAAAGCAGGAGGAGGAGAGGAAGAAAAAAAGAAGTGGTTGAAGAATAAGAAAACAATGAAAGAAGGAGAAAAGTCAAAGAAGAAGTGGTTAAACTAGGGGAAGGATGAGGAGAAGATAAAGATTGAGGAGGAGGAGGAGAAGAAGAGGAAAAAGAAGAAGAAAAAGAAAGGAGAAGGAGAAGAAGGAGAAGAGAAGGACGAAGAAAAAGAGGAGTAAGAAGACAAAATATGGAGGAAGGAGAAGATGAATAGGGAAAAGGAGTTGGTGGTGAAGAACGAAGGAAAGAAAGAGTAGAAGAAGAAGCTAGTGATGGGAAGGGAAGTAGTAGAAGAGCGGAAGGAGAGGGTGACTAAGATCGAAGAGAAGTAGAAGAAAAATAAAGAAGATGGGAAGTAGAAAAGGTGAAGGAGAACGAAAATCAGAAGAGAATCAGCAAATGTTCGGAAGAAGGAGAAGGAGGAGAAGAAGAAGAAGAAGGAGGAGGAGGAGGAGGAGGAGAAGGAGAGGGGGAGTAGGAGAAGAAAATGAAGTGATTGAAGAATAAAAAAACAATGAATGAAGGAGAAAAGATAAAGAAGAGGTGGTTGAAGTAGGGGAAGGATGAGGACAACTTAAATTGAAACAACTTTAGAAACGTCATTATAACTCCAATATCAATTTTTTCTGACAAATTTAGTATCAAATTGTACCTTTTTACTTACTTTTTCCATCAGTAACAAATTTAACATCCTTCGCAATCGTTTAGCACTTTCTAGTAGAATCGGCTACAGGCCGGCTACATCGCAGCTAAGACAAAGACAGCGGAGTTTAGCTCGTTGGGAAGTGATAGCCGCGAGCCGTAGCAGGTATCTGTTCAATCAGATAGAGATAAGCTGCGTTCTCCTAGGCACATTTTGTAAGGGTGACCGATTAGATTGGCCACCAAAACATACACTGTTCTCTGCTGTAAAATCACTTCCCGGTGGTTCGGAACCCACCTAAAACTGTAGGTCCAACTCATCAATCACCATCATCCAACTCATTACCCATGCACAGGTCTCAGACCTATGTGGGCTTCATCCTCCAAAAAAACCCTGCACAATCTGATCCTGTGCTCTACTAGAATCGCGCAACTCTCGATAATTGCTCTAGCTACAATTGTAGCACCTGTAAACCCGGCCTAACTTAATTCAAAATAGTAGTTTATGCAACGATTTTATTTTGACCCTTATTAAGGCACGAGTTAGATATAAGTTATAACACGAGCGAATACGAGTGTTATAAATATCTCACGAGTGCCTTAATGGCCAAATAAAATCGTTGCATACACTATTTTATCTACGACCACTAGTATACATTCAATTAAAACAATTTCATTTTACCTGTGACTGTCAGAGATACCTAAACTCTCATCTCAAATACGAGAAGTTATAGTAGATTGTTAGGTTAAAGCAGCTGGTGTACCAGTTTGATCAAATCAGCTGATAGTTTCACAATATTGAATTACGATATTGATTCCATCAAAAATGCTTCTGATTGGTCCAGAACCCGTGTTATAATGTAGAACCTATACTATAATGAGCTCTTTATGCAACGGGTTTCAAAAAGCATTTCGAAAAGACAGCTGTTTTGGCATCAATTGTGAAACTGTAATGTATACATCATGATTTGGTCGTAGATAAAAGAAGTTTATGCTGTATAAGTAATGCTGTATTTTAAAAGAATTCAATGATTGATTTTAAAAATAGTTCAATGTAAATGAGTTAGTGAAAGTAAATGGATTCATCTTGAGTTGCAAACAGAAGCCGATTGATTGATTTCGTTGTGCAGTATGATGATGTTGATGATGTTGTGCAGTAATTAACCAATAATTAATTAAGTTATTGTCAACAAAACAAACACTATTATATTATTTATTAGTCTCTATTAGCTAGTGCTTTTGGGCTCCCGCGTTTCATCACTTGCTACTTGATGGCTACTCTGTCAATGCATTTGTGAAGAAGTCATTATTTCAGCTGTCAATAGAATGCATGAATAATGAGATTCGGTCTCACATTGAAAGCCACTGGAAATTCATTAATTAATTATAGTTTCACTGGGATGCGATGTTCACTCTTTCAATGCCGTATTTTCAATTTCATATCCTGGTCAACAGCAAGCAGCACAATATTCCAATGACAAATTCAAGTCTAAACACATCCAATGCCATCTGGAAATAACCTTTTTCTTCTCCTCCCAACTTCCTCATCTTTTTCTTCTACTTCTTCATCTTCTGCTTTTTCGTTTTTTCTTCTTCGTCTTCTTCTTCATCTTCTCCTGCCTTCTTTATCTTCTTCTTCTTCACCTTCTTCTTTCTCTTCTTCTCCTCTTGCCTTCTTCTTCTTCTTTTTCTTTTTCTCCTCCTGCCTTTTTCTTCTTCTCCTACTCCTTCCTTCCTCTTCTTCTCCTCCTGCCTTCTTTTTCTCCCACATCATCATCTTTTTCTTCTTCTTCGTGGTTATTTTTGTTCTCTCCTCCTCCTCCTCCTCCTCCTCTTATTCTCCACTCTCTCCTGTTCCTTTTCCTCCACCTACTCTTCCTCCTTATCCTTTTTCTTCAACTTCTCCTCCTCCTTTTCTTCTTCTTCTTCTTCTTCCATCTTCTTCTTGTTGTCTTTCATCATCATCTTTTTCTTATTCTTCAGGGTTTTTTCTCCTCCTCCTCCTCCTCTTATTCTCCGTCTCCTGCTCCTTTCCTCCATTTCCTCCTCCTCCTCCTTTCTCTTCTTCTTCTTCTTTTTCTCCTTCTCTTGCCTTCTTCGTCTTCTGCTTCTTTTTTTTCTTCTCTTTCAACACCACATTCCCCCCCCTTTTTCTTCACGGGGGTCTTCCTCTCCTCCTTCCTTTATTCTCGTGTCTCTCCTGCTCCTTTTCATCACCTTCTCCTCCTTTCCCTTCTTTTTCTTTTTTCGCTTTCTCCTTCTTCACCTTCATTATCTTCTTTTCTACACGGTTAATTTTCTCCTCTCCTCCTCCTCCTCTTATTCTCCTCTCTCTCCTGCTTTTTTTCCTTCAATTCCTTCTCTTTTTCCTTCACCTCCTCCTCCTTTCTCTTCTTTTTCTTTTGTCTTCTTCCCCTTCAACACCATATTCTTCCTCTCCCTACTTCTTCACGGGGTTTTTCCTCTCCTCCTCCTATTCTTCTCTCTCACCTCCTCCTTTTTCTTCTTCCTCTTTTTCCTTTTTCTTCGCATTTCTCTCCTCCTCCGGCTCCTTCTTCATCATTCTCTTCTTGTTCTTCTACTTCTAGATCTTCATTTTCTATTTCTTCTACCAGTCTAAACCCATCCAATGCCATCTGGAAATAGCCTGTGCGTGACATTATAGAAAAGTGTTAATTATTGCGAATAGGTTAAACCTCGTAGGTTTGATTCAGCCACCGGAATTCTATGAAGGATCGGTCTGTTCTATCCTTCACATACTTGCATTATAAATAATTACAATAATTTGTGAACGACGATTTCCCGGTTTTTATACAGTCAGGACTTCTACTACCGCGGCAAGTGAGAGTTGCATTATCATCCTTGACATATGGATGAATGCTAGGCTGGATATTACGTTCAAGCTATGCTAATCGTATTCCATCGGGTGAAACTTGAAAGGTTCGGTTTGTTGATTTCCCGCAAAAAACGCCGAGATTAGCATTAATATGCATAATTAGCTTCGCTTTTAAACTTTTCAGTTGATTTCTCAATAGTCGTGTAAATGTAAAAGGACATGGCCGAATTTATTAATTTTGATTAGGAATGTGTTTGTTGGTTTCAGGAAAGGTTTGTAATACAAGTTTGTGCGTCTCTTGAGTCTTTTTTTAGAAATGAATTATATTTTTCGTTAATTCATTAAAAAGTATACCTCTAATACCAATTACCTTTAAATTGCCAATTTAGCTGGTATCAAATTTGCCAAGTTCAATTTTTAGTCTATTGAATAGCCATTGACATTTTTTTAAATGATTTATCTACCCAATGTTTTATTTCTTCATCTAAGTTGTTCAATTTATTTCTCAATCTCTTACTGCCTTTCCATTCATAAGATAAGCTACAACTCCTGGACCCCCTTTGTAAGGGCGACCAATTGGATTGGCCTCCAAAATAGACTCTGTTTTCTGCTGTAAAATCCCTCCTAACTCATCATTCATCATCTAACTCAATATCCACGCACAAGTCTCTGATACTGATCCATTTGGGTTTCATCCTGCAAAATCGAAAAATATTGTTTTCATTATAAATCAATATCGTATTTTAATATCAGTTATATAAATCAATATGAAAATCAATGTTTACTTACTTCAAGTTTAGGTGTGTTATTTGTTATTAACTATTGTGCTATTCTCTAAGAATTTCGGTATAGGTAACTCTATCTTTTCAATGGATATATCTCTTGGGATCATATCTAGTATTGTTCTCAATTTCCTGTGGTTTCAGCAAGGAATTAAATAACACCAGTAGATTATAATATAGTTGTTTTATAAATTAATACCAATTTATTCAATCATTTATCGTAACTATACAGAGTGTTAGAAAAAGAATCCCCAGTTTTAGTGTGTCAGAATCTGTACGGGGACATTTATTACAACATGTTGACAGAGTATGTCTTTCTCCAATTGAAAGATATTTATTTATTGTGACAAATTTACAACGAATGTGAATGCGCAACAGACTCTAGTCCAAAACTGCTCCCTTACAAATTTTGAATACGTTACATTGTCCAAATTATTGAGGTTAACACAGACTAAAAATTTAAGATTTGCTAAAAAACTTCACTCAAAAAATAACAAAATGAATCTTCTCACTTAACCACTATTAATTTAAAAGTTCACTTGAAACGAAACACTAAAAACTGTTAAAAATAGTTTGTAATATTAAATTTTTATAAAAACTTTTGAGCCGAAAAGTATTATTTTGTTGCTATATTGAGACGAAGAAGAGTTGGATCAATTGGTATAATTTACGCAATAATTGCAATTGGAATTTTAGGAATTACAATATTTTATACATATTACATATGAATATACAAATAAATTTAAATATTATACAAGAAACAGCATATATTATCATGGTGTTTATGATGATTCTAATAGTAGAAGATTTTTTTAATTGCACATTTTTTACAATGGAGAAAGGGTGAATGCTGTTTATGTGGGAATTACTTGAAAGTGAAAATCGCAATAATAGATGCAGCTTTGTTACAGACTGCTTGCTCATATGATGTATGTCACGGCGAGTAAAGTTTTGTAAGTAATATATATTAACCTATCTATCTATATATATATGTTATCACGTGCAGTCATGTTCATCTACACAATTATTGTCTTTCTCTGTAGTGTATGTGTATATATATGACTGCTGGGATCAAGGATAGCACTCTTGATTGAGATCTGTAGTGAAAGTTCTAATCAAGTCGGTCAGCCTGAAGGCGGCAAACGATGGAAAAACATGAAATGAAGTAGAAAAATAATGTGTTTGCGAATGCGCAAGGTGGGTGATAAGGCTACAGGGTCAACGAATGCAAGGTTAATGACGAAAGGTAGGTGCTGGAGAAGAAACGGGTGAAATATCCCGACAAAGCAGCTATTACTCACTTGTTACTTACCTTACAGGTGGTACATGCGCTTACAGATGTGCACGCTGTAAACGTTTTTATTGAAAGTGAGATTTCTCCCGTCTGCTTTGTACAGGGCAGATGAAAGCAGGCTGGGAACTAGTATGGCAACGTCGTGCTACAATCGTAGATTATTTATTGCGAAAAAATATAGTAACGTGTTTATGGGGATGGAGTTTGTGTTGGTGTAGGATTCTTGTATTTTCTTGTAAGGTTCAATCAGAGATAAGCTACGAAACTCCTGGGCGTTCTTTGTAAGGGTGACCGATTGGATTAGCCAGCAAAAGAGACTCTATTCTCTGCTGTAAAATCACGTCCCGGTTGTTCAGAACCCACCTAAAACTGTAGGTCCAACTCATCAATCACCATCATCCAATTCATTACCCACGCACAGGTCTCAGATCTATGTGGGCTTCATGCTCCGAAAAGAAAGAGAAATAGAAGTTTGTTCATCTCTCAGATTTAAAAATGCTACATCAATTGTGTTGCTTTCCAAATAACATGAACGCAGGAAGTGGCTCAGAGGTGTACTAGATGGTACACACACACTCATCTATGCAGCTAGACCCTGTGCAGCGGTGCAAGTGCGGTGTTGAGCATAGAGCTTCAGAATTTGTCTCAATGGGCTAGGAATAGATAAAATTTTGTTGGATCAGTGAGAAATGAAATCGCATTCCTTGTTTGCGTAGTACGCTCTTTGGACAAAATCTAAAGTTAAGGTCTGAAGAGTCACCTACAGTCGAAATCGGTACTATACTTAGGGATGAAGTTTAAATTGGTATTGGGGTCGTGTATTGCTAGGTGTAAACTAGTATGACTTTATGTAGGTGAATTTAAATTTGAGGAGATTAAAACTGTGTTAAATAAGGTGTGGAGCCTTTGTTGGCGTAGGATTCTTTTATTTTAATTGTTTATTGATAATTGTCTTTATTTTTATCACTTTACAATACAAATTGAAAAGTTTTAAAACATTTGAGGGCGAAATTCAGGCACAAGAGCTGCCTCTTCCACTTAACTCACCGGAAGTTGGTGTAGGTTGAAGAGGATATATAAAGAAAAATAATAAATATGCTCGGACATGATTAAGAAGAAAAAGAGCATTTTCGTTGTGATACAGGAATAATTATTGTATTTGGAAACCAGGAGATCATGGAAGAATTTCCAATGTGTTTCAGCAGTAGGGGTCTTGTATTTTAAGGTGTAAACTAGTATGATTTTATGCCGGTGAATTTAAATTTGAGGAGATTAAAACTGTGTTAAATAAGGTGTGGAGCCTTTGTTGGCGTAGGATTCTTGTATTTTAATTGTTTATTGATAATTTTCTTTATTTTTATCACTTTACAATACAAACTGAATAGTTTTAAAACATTTGAGGGCGAAATTCAGGCACAAGAGCTGCCTCTTCCACTTAACTCACCGGAAGAAGTTGGTGTAGGTTGAAGAGGATATATAAAGAAAAATAATAAATATGCTCGGACATGATTAAGAAGAAAAAGAGCATTTTCCTTGTGGTACATGAATAATTATTGTATTTGGAAACCAGGAGATCATGAAAGAATTTCCAATGTGTTTCAGCAACATAAGTCATGAACTTGCCACCTGGGGATAGAAAACATGAAAACAAATAGAAGAAAATTGAATTGGGAGGTGAGAAATGAAGAGGAATAAAGATTTAAAAGAAAAGATGAAGAAAGAGAAGTAATCTAAAAACAAAAAAGGGAACATAATGAAAAAATAAGTATAATTACCTGGAAGAAAAAACTGAAAAATAGTTGTAAACGTGTGTCAATTTTTTATTGGTACCAGAAACTCTCTTGGAAGCCATGAAAAACTAAACCTTCTGGAAGTTTATGTACTTGGTGGGATTATTTGGGGATAGGGCACAAGGTCGGATTATTCTCATTATTCGCCTGTTTGTGATAACAGGCTCCCAGTATTTTATTTTCCATCTTAATATATTTTAATAAAATTAGTAGATCTGGTGTTGATATTGTGAAATCTCTCCATAATTGAAACAGAACAGAAGTTATCTAAACTTTAATTATTTGAGTCACAGAACCATGGTTTCGGGCTTTACTTTCACATTCTCGGCAGCTTCTTCAGTACAGCCGAAGATGTGTTAGTAAAACACGAAACCATGGTTCTGTGACTCAAAAATACAATACAGAAAGACACAAAAATACAGAAGTTGTCCAAATTTTAATTATTTGAGTCACAGAACCATGGTTTCGGGCTTTACTTTCACATTTAAAGCAGCTTCTTCAGTACAGCCGAAGATGTGTTAGTAAAACACGAAACCATGATTCTGTGACTCAAATTATTAAAGTTTAGTGAAATTTGACAACTTCTCTTTTGTTTTAATTAATATCTTTGCAAATAGATTTATTAAAATATAACACATTTTTCAGCTGCAAAGACTGTTTATGTCTTATCGTCCAAACATTAAATTTTCTCTTTATGTTGCTTCAGTTTTAGAATTCTCAAATACATTAATCCATAAATTTCTGGATATTTTTCATTTCAATGTTTTATGATGTCTAATTAAATTTTTCTGGTAAGCACTGAAAGACTTTTCTCCTAGACTTTGAAAATTCTACTGTTATTGCTTCAACGTTGAATTTATGAATAATGTGTATCAACAGCTTAAATATTGAATTTCTGAACAAAGTGTATCAAAACTATAAACGTATTTGAAGCACACATGGAAGTAACATGCAACTCACTCTCATTGCGTAGTCCAATTACTTGCGTAACGTAATCACGAACTCACTCCCTTCCTTGTCTTTATCCTCCTTTTTCTCTCTCCTTTTTCTTGTTGCATCCACAGTCTCTTGAAGTGTTTAATGACCAAGTTGGATAGAAAGAGGAGCACCTGTGCTGGTTGGATGTTCAATTGCCCGCTTCCAGCCATAAGCTAAGCCTAAACTCGGTTTAAAAGCCCAAAGTAGCTGGCTGTTGATCTCAGATTAAATATTGTGGCGTGACTTCCCTCTTGCCTTTCACCTTTCACTGGGAAGACAATGGCTGGATGCTTCAGATAACCAACCATTCGTTTTCCACTGACCGTTCTCTGTAGAGCAATAAGAGAGAAAGAAAAACAATGATAGACTTGAAGATAGATAGTGTGGGATCGCATTTTTAGTAAATAAGATGTGGGCATGTATTAATTTATTTTCTGCGAAAAGCGTAACTTTAGGTTAAATTTCTAGACATATTTTTAATAAATTTCAATAGATTTTTAATATTTAATAGATAGATCGATAGAATAGATGGATCAAATAATAATGATGATAATAATAATAATCATAATAAGCCTGCAACATCAAGATTTGGCAGAGGACAGCATAGAAAAAATGCAGAAGTCAGAAATGCACAAATAATATGACAGGTTATTCGAAGAAAAATAGTTCAGCTATGAAAATGGATTGAAGGTTGCAAAGTTAGTTCCCCTTCTTTAAAAATACATCCGCAAAGGCTAATAATAATAATAATAATAATAATAATATTATTACCATTATTATTATTATTATTATTATTATTATTATTATTATTATTATTATTATTATTATTATTATTATTATTATTATTATTATTATTATTATTATTATAACAATAATGTGAAAACACTGAAATAAAAAGGAAGCAATTAAAATAACTATTAAACAAAATCAAACAAAAAATAACTTTGTAAATAAGTTATAAAACTGAAAGAAAACGCTAATCCTTTGAGAAATTGTATTCTTCTTCTTAGATGGCGCTAAAGCTCAAATCGAGCCCTGGCCTCCTCAAGAAATCGTATTCAGTGGTTTAAATTCATTGATAAATCGTATTCAATGGTTTAGATTGGTGTTGATACCGTTCCAAGTACAGTTGATCTATTTCGGTAATTGAATCTCCAAAATGAATAAAACTAGTTGCTGTCACAACCACATTTATCATGAAAACACAAGATACTATAGTTTCAACAGACACTTCATTATTAATCTCAATCTAACTAAGTTTGGGTCAGATTCGTATCATGAAAACACAAGATACTATAGTTTCAGCAGTCACGTCATTAATAATTTCAATCAAATTGATTTTGGTTCAATTTCGAGTCTGATTGAACTGACGTGACGGATGCTAAATTTTTGTAAAACACAGAAATGAATTAAACTTCTCAAATAAGAGCGAATGTGAGGTATTGGTGTTTCACTGTCAACCAAGCCGCGTTTCAATTTGTGCCGACACCTGGTGCTTGTATTCAAGTTATAAATATTGTCTAAAACGAACTTTTCGCTTCAAATCATGTTGATAGTTCTACAAGATTATGTTGTTGAGGTGAAATCCAGAACCAGTTTCTCTTTGTATTTGTAGCGTGCATTCTATTTAGGCAGACTTGTAGGGCTATGACTATGACTCATTGTACAGACTGCTTGCTAATGATTCACTGGACCGGATCTGTCTGAATTTTTCCAGCAAATTTACTAGACTATCTTGGTTCATCTTATTTTTGTGATCGGCACCACTGGACCTAAAACTGTTGTTTTTAAGCTGTAAAATGCACTTAAAATGTTAATGATCTATTGTTTAGTCAAGCAAACCGTTTTAATGACTCCTGTCGGAGTGTGGTATTATTTTACTTTTTTTTAATCCTTATTTCAACATTTTTTGATAATAATTGTTTCAACGGACAATCTCTTCGGGGCTAGAGGAGGATAGAGTTACACGTTAAACATAGTTACAAAAATTAAGAAATATAAACCTATGCCCAACTTATATAAACAGCCTAACTTTTGTTTATTTGTGACAGTTTTAGCAAAACTACGTCATTTCTCAGGTTGATCTACAGCAGCTTGCATTCAAAGCAAGTGGAGGATTAGAGTGGTCAGGGTGGAATTAGGGAAATACAATGTAATACATTAAGGTATTGTGTGATGTTGAAGATCCATCTTGTTTCCACTAATATATAATAAAAACTAGAAAACACTTTCAAGTGGAAATTATAATTCACGTTATGACGTGACGGCCGTTTCATTCTGATGTCAAGAGCATCTTCAGACGACCCACAGTACACTTACAGTGTGGGTCGTCTGACAATGCTCTTGACGAAAGAGTGAAACGGCCGTCACCCTTAACGTTAGTTATAATTTCCACGTGTTTCAAGTGTTTTTAAAGTTTCTATCATTAAAGTAAGTCACAAATTCAGGTCGAACTCAAGGCTAAGGGGCTCATAAATCCTACTACGAGGGTAGCATGAGGGTTATTGCATCTCAAATTCCATTAACAGATGTAGCTTGAACTATTTAATTACTCGCCATCTTCTAAATACATTCACTTAGCTAATTATACAATAAAAAGTATTATAAAATTAATGCTTACCGTGAAATTTCTAGTGAAAGAAACCTAACCTAAGGTTTTGATTCTACTTTGAAATTTTGTGAAAAGCAGTTTTGGGCAATAACTATTGATTGTATGTTATAGTCATTTTTCAGTTGAATGAATAAATAAATAAAATAATTATAGAGCCTTCTAGAAGCTTGATAAACAGAGTTAAAGGGCTACAAAATGTTCAATTTTACTATTTAAATGAAATAGGTAGATAACTTTAGAAAGTTTGGAAATAACCATGGTAATGAAGAACGATTCTGCTGATAGTTTAAATGAAGAAATCTATTTCAACCAATAATTTATTCTATATAACCTTGTAATATCTTAAAGTAGGTCAATGTCAATCTTTCAACACTTTCATGACTCAAACGGCGAGGTGAAACTACCCGTAAGGGTCTTCCCACCAATAAAAGCCATACGCTTATTATTATTAGCA
>OX418220.1:66824223-66864292 GCA_948455865.1 Conomelus anceps | reverse complement strand
GGAATAAAAGGAGAAGAAGAAAAAAAGAAGAAGCAGCAGCAGGAGGAGAAGGAGGAGGAGAAGAAGAAAATTAACGATGAGATGAAACAGACGGAGTAAAAGGAGAAGAAAAGTAAATAGAAGAAGAAGAAGAAGAAAATATAGATGGGAGGGGGAAGCAACGGCAGGATGAATGAGGAGGAAGGGAATAAAAAAGTTAAGGAGGAGTGAAAAAGAAGAAATAGAAGGAGAAGAAAAATAAGGAGTTAGGGAGAAGAAGAATCGGCCGGTAGAATAAGAAGGAAAGAAAGGAAACAGATGAGGAGGAAGTGAAAAAGAAGGAATAAAAGGAGAAAAAGAATAAGAAAACAGGAGAAGAAGAATCGGCAGGAAGAATAAGAAGGAAGGGAAGAAAACAGATAAGAAGGAGTGAAAAAGAAGGAATAAAAGGAGAAGAAGAATAAGAAACAGTTAGGAGAAGAAGAATCGGCAGGA
This sequence comes from Conomelus anceps, assembly GCA_948455865.1. Classification (NCBI taxonomy): domain Eukaryota; kingdom Metazoa; phylum Arthropoda; class Insecta; order Hemiptera; family Delphacidae; genus Conomelus; species Conomelus anceps. The sequence goes on along the minus strand of OX418220.1, from coordinate 66,863,818 downwards.
AGAATAAAGAGGAAGGGAAGAAAACAGATAAAAAGGAGTGAAAAAGAAGGACTAAAAGGAGAAGAAAAAGAAATAAAAAGAAGAAGCAGCAGCAGCAGGAATAATATGCAGGAGGAAAGGGGGAGGATAAGAAGAAAAATAAGGAGATGAAATAGAAAAAAAGAAGAATAAGGATAGTAGTTGAGAAAAATCTGGTAAGCTAGCTACCATGTGTTAAATGCTTCTTTACGAGCGCGCGCGCGCGTGTGTGTGTATGTGTCTGTGTTAGTGTGTAGTACGACAAGAGATATGGTGAAATAACGATAAAATTGTATTTGTATAGCAAATAAAAACTAATTATTGGTGGTGGTGCATTCAGGTCAGACTTATTACGAAGCGTTTTTGTAAAGCTAGTTACGTTTGCAAGCTGAAAGAAGTAAAAGAAAATGGAGATTGGAAAATTAGAAGAACGGAAAGAGAAGAAGATGAAGAAGTTGTAGAAGAAGAAAAAGAAGAAGCAGAAGAAGAAGTAGTAGTAGTAGAAGAAGGAGAAGTAGTGGAAGAAGAAGAAGCAGGTAGCAGAAGAGAAAGCAGCGACAGGAAGAATAAAGAAGGAGGAGGAGAAGGAAAAAAGGAGGAAAAAAATGGAATAAGGAGTAAAAAAGAAGAAGACGGAGTAAAAGAAGAACGGGAAGAAGAAAAAGAAAGAGAGTAAGGCGGAATAGAACAATTTAAAGTAAATTTTTCCAGATTTCAGTTGTCATAAATTTCAGACGTACCAAGAACTAAAATAACAATACTATACTTTTTCCATTGATAGATGATTTCATTTCCTTGTCTTTGTTGGAAATCCTCGATTCTCAAACACATTCACTCCAAATCCATTTTTCGTCCCCTTCACTTTTTTCAACAGTGCTTTTTTCAAGATTCTAATCACCTGTTTGATAGTATAGTGCTTTTTAATAATGAATAATAGATGTTTTCTATCCAGCAGTTTAATACAATAGTGCTCTACTAAAGACACGGTGTTGTCACAGCCATATTTGTTATCAACCAATGAGATACTGCAGTTTCGAAAATTTCTCCATTTTCAATCTCCAACAAAAATGGAGATGTTTCATCAAATGTATATCCTGTTAGAATAATTGATTTATCTGCTTATCTTTAAAGTTCCTTCGAAATAGAAGAAACGTTTTCTGTGATCTGTGATGTTCTCCATGATGAAATACTTTATGAACAATTTAATATTGAAACGGACACTTTATTTCAATTTAATATATGAATTTCACTCACTTCAACTGGTGATACTGGAGGGATGCATTTCACTTCTTATTTCATATACATTAATGAAAATAAACTCATGATTGACCTGTTTTAAAGTAATAGTTCTACCAACTACAATAGAAATATAATACAGTTCTATAACCAACTACAATCATAATATAATAAGTATTTTGAATACTTGATGAACAATCTAATACCAAAACTGGCTGATGAAGCCTTTGTTCAGAAGTGAAATGTATCCGTCCAGTATTTCCAGTATAGCTTAGGTAAAATCATAATTTAAATAGGAATACAGTGTCAGTGTTATATTAAAAAAGTATTCCAACTCGTGTGCTGAAATGGCGATTTAAAATTTTTAATTTTTTTAAATTACGCATATTGATTTTTAATATTCTTTTAACAATTCAAATGAATGCTTCAAATAAAGAGTGCTTATCCCATACCTCCTAAATGCGATTAATAGATTTGTAATTTTTGTAGAAAGTGAAGTGTTCTCATACGATATATATTCATATGTATATATATATATGTGATTAATATTATTGAATTATTAATATTATTCAACTTATGTTTCTTTTCAATATTCATTATACAGTATCTCCTACAAAAGCTACCAAATCCAAAGAGGTTAGGAGTATGGAAAGAGTAAACAGATTAGATTCATATAGGCTGTTGTTCAAGAGACTTGGTCTCCTAACTGTACCCTGCTTATATGTGTATGAAGCTACTTTATATGTAAAAAAGAGTGATTATAACCAAAATCTTTACATTCGCGATTTTAATATGAGAAGCCGAGGAGATTATCACTTGGTGAGTCACAATAGTAGCTTATTCAAACAAAAACCTAGTTATATTGATAGGAAACTGTACAACAAGCTACCACAGTTTTTGAAGAGTCTTGAAAATATAGAAATATTCAAAAAAACAATTGAAAAAATATTTAGCTGATAAGCTTTTCATAGTTTACAAGAGTTCCTTTCACATCAAAATTAAGCCTCACCCCAACAAATTGATATAGTAATTATGGTAACTAGTGTATAAGAGTATAATTGTTGATCTGACTTGTCTTATACTGGAGTCTCCAAGACGTAATCTCCAATAAAAAAAACATAGACAACCATTGCACTAATTCTTGCGCTTAATCTCAAATTCAGACTGTGACTCAAAACCCAATCATTGCACTTGAACTAATGAACGATTCAAGTTGTTATTTCAATTTCTTTGCGGCCTTCTGACACTTTCCAAAGCGGGACAGGTTCGAAGAGATTCGCTGTTAAAATAATTATTTAATTGGCTTGCCACGAGTTAAAAGTCAGTCTCAACCTGTTCCAGATCCGTCTAGACTAGCCCAGAGATGAGAATGTATTCTTTATATTCAAGTGTCATGAACACACAATTTGAGAATCTCCTCATGAAATCTGGGACTAACGCGTGCAGTAATTTTTTTATGACGATAATTGGAAATGTTTAATGATAAGTAATGGCAGTAAAAGCGATTTCAATCCCCATTTTATGACAAGGTTATATTTTTTTAATTGGGATAATCAAGAGTTGTTTGGTTGGGTACTGAGTAAGAGCTTTTAAACAGCATTTTTTATGTGCTTTTTCCACATCATGAACAGAAAGAAAACCTAAGCTAATTTTTGGAATTTAACTGCAGTAGTTTCATTGCAAATCCTGTTAAAAAGTCAAAGGATTTTCTTTTAAAAAAAAGTTCACCTAACAGAGATTATTTAGTTGATGAACCTTTTTATTGTGTACAAAAGTTCCTTTCAGATCGAAATTAAACCTCACCTCAACTATTTGAAATCGCATTTATGATGACTAGTGTATAAGATGGGTAATATTGTAGATAAATTATTGATCTGAGTTGTCATGTATTCCTTAACCGGAGCCTTCAAGACGTAATCTTTAAAAAAGAGTATTTGAGAAAAATCATGCTAATGATAACGCTAATTCTAACTTGATCACTCTATGCCTCCTCTGGTTTTGAATGCTAGATGCTGTAGAGCAGCCTGAGACATAGAGTGGTCAGGTAAGAATTAGCGTTATAGTAAGCTTACTTTTGCTAAAACTTTATTACGTTATAGAGTTCAAGCAGGTTGTCTGGCTCTATTGAATTGGGATGTCTAGAACTTAGTATTTACAAATTTAAAAATTGAATATTAAATTTAATTTCTTTACGAATTTAATTTAATAGTCTCTTTTTTCTAAACTAAGAAAAGATTATGAGTTTTATTCTTTCTCACATATCTTACAGGTCTTGATTGAAATTTAATTTTTTTACGGTATTTTACTTTATGTTGGCAGACATTTTTGATTTCTTTGTAAATCTTATAATTTAGTACAGTATTTTCTTCTTTGTATTGGGAATTATTTTTTTTTTTTTTTGAAGGTTACCTCTTTTAAGTTGAGGATCTTACGTTACTTATCCAGTTACGGTGTATAAGACAAGTCAGATTAACAATTATACAATCTTATACAGTAGAAACCATAACTACTATATCAATTAGTTGAGGTGAGGCTTAATATTTTGATGTGAAAGGATCTCTTGTACACAATTAAAAGCTTTAACTAAATATTTTTTTAATTGAATGCTATGGTGCCGGGTTTCGAGAGACAGCAAACCCTTTTTTGAAGCCTCTGGCGTTTTTTGGTAGCTCTTATATCTTTATAAGAATTGTAAAGTAACTCTTATTACTTTAGTATGAAAGTATAGACCCTTTTATGGTCATATTGTGATACTTAATAGTAAATTCCATGGCTTAGTCACTAACATGAAACTACAACATCAAATATATCCTTCAACCATGTTGCATATTCTGAATGATGCTAAATAGAAAATGGAAACTGTAGGAAACCAGAAATACTAATGGGAAAACTTGATGTTTTGGATGGGGAAGATGTTAAAAATCTTAGTTTTACTGTTAGTTTCAGATAGTTTTAGTTGAAAATCTTAGTTTTACTGTTAGTTTTAGTCAGGTTTCTTGTGAAATCATGACTGAAACAGGAAAAGTACGTGTAACTGTACATTAGTGATTAGAGATAAACCTAATTCTAACTACGATTCTTGTACTACAATAATATAGTATAATACTGTATACAGATGGAATTACACAAATATACAAATGGATTCACACAAGTACACAATTGGAATATGCACAAATAAAACCAGAATACAACCACAAATACAATTATAACCACATATACAAAACAAATACAACTTTATAGACTAATGGAATTACTTCTATTAGCGAATACAACAAAATAAACTTTGTGTGCGAATGGAATTACTCCTATCACAGTTTTTTTAGAGAAATTCCAGTTTGATTTTTGCCCAACTATTTTTTTTTAATAATATAATTTCAAATTTTTCTAATATAGCTTTTTTGTTGCAGGTAAGCTGGAATAGGCTACTATATTACTTTCACATTGCATGTAAGTTTTTTAATAACATCTTTGAATATTATATAATATTGTAATATAAAATAAATATATTATATAATATGAAATATTATCAACTGGGAACAATTTAATCATCATTCTTGATTTGAAAAATAATTTTATTTCGAATTTGCATTTAAAAACTGTTTCACTTATACTAGCGATAACTGAACCTCCGCATCTAATGAAGGTCTACGTTGTTCACCTTGACCTTTGAGTTCTGTTATAATATTTCACCTCCAGCTATATATTCACGGGATCCTGTTATGTCACAAGTACAGAGTACAGAATATATGCAAATCAAATTTGAATAGGCCAATGCAATTATAGATCCCGCTCTCTCATAGTTCAATTATTTTAGTTCCAATCTTCTAATGAACAAAACATCAATCATCATGTTCTCAAATGTATTAGTGATTTTTTGTAGCAAACCGTCTAGGCGGCTACACTTACTGGTAAACGTAGTAAGTTTGATTTAAAGATATCGTTCAAATGGTTTGTACTGTATTTTTTGAAAGGGAAATCAATTCAATTTTTCATTATTCATTTCTTGTGCACAATGAGTTACAGAAAATTTGAAACGAGATATTTTAACTGTACTTTCGATTAATTAAATTGTAATTTTCCAAATTAATCGAACATACATTATGTGTGTGGTATGATAGTTTGCTAAATAATAAAGATTTCAGTGATTATTCCTCTTAAATTCACATTTATTAATTTATCTACGACCATGTCATAATGTATACATTACAGTTTCACAATTGATGCCAAAACAGCTGTCTTTTCGAAATGCTTTTTGAGACCCGTTGCATAAAGAGCTCATTATAGTACAGGTTCTACATTATAACACGGGTTCTGGACCAATCAGAAGCATTTTTGATGGAATCAATATCGTAATTCAATATTGTGAAACTATCAGCTGATTTGATCAAACTGCTACACCAGCTACTTTAACCTAACAATCTACTATAACTTCTCGTACTTGCGATGAGAAGTTAGGTAATCTCTGACAGTCACAGGTAAAATGAAATTGTTTTAATTAAATGTATACTGGTGGTCGTAGATAAAATAGTGTATGCAACGATTTTATTTGGCCATTAAGGCACTCGTGAGATATTTATAAGACTCGCATTCGTGTTATAACTTACATCTAACTCGTGCCTTAATAAGGGTCAAAATAAAATCGTTGCATAAACTACTATTATAATTAAAATGTAGTTTTAATTTATAATTTGAGGTGTAGAAGTCTACATTTATTGTGAGAAAGTGAAAAAGCCTTCTAATTCTATGATTATATTATTGAATGAACTCACAGCTAGCGCTCAAGTATTTACTTTGCTGGCTGTGCCAAAAATGTGTTATACACTTTATATTGTGAATTTCTTATTTTTGTATTTTGGCGAAATAAATATTATTATTATTATTATTTAATATGAGAAATATTCAATACTCAATTTCAATACATGCTCAATTGAATAAATGAATGAAATACATTTCAAATGAGACAATTCCATGTAGCAAAAACAATAAATAATAACAAAATGGAAAATTCATATGGGTGGATCAGCTAAGAATGTGGAAAATCGAGAATCGAAAATCAGCTAACATGTATTCTTATGGGAGAAATGCCATTCTCTATATAAATTGAACAAATAATGGAAATAAGCCATGCAGTGATGTGTGTAGCCTACTCGTTTGTCCCTTGTAAAATAATAATCGGTGTCCTTCAGATTCAGGGATTGCATGATCTGAAGAAATAATTGATTTTCCATTAAATGTGATTTGAAAATCATCAATAATGATTTACATTATTACCGATATCATGAGCTCATTATTATTTCAAGAATATTTATGTCTTTCACATTCTCTCTTTCTCATTTTTATCTCACTCTCACTCTCTCTCTCTCTCTCTCTCTCTCTCTCTCTCTCTCTCTCTCTCTCTCTCTGTCCCTCTAGATCACTCTCTCTATTTCTGTCTATGTGTGTCACGCTCTCTCGCAATGAAGACCTCTCACTTGGATTCAGGGAATAACTATTTGGACCTAGTTATATTATGGCCTAAGGTAATCATCTGTAGACTATTATGAACGCTGTACCAGTACTGACCTTCCATTTTATCATAGTAAATGCATGTTGGCCTGTGGAATTTGATTGCATGAGTATTAAACAAATAGATGCTATATTGAACTGATATACTGATCAAGAATTACTATGATCGTCCTTGGGTTTGAGTCAATCAAGGATCCCACAACCCAGTAAGCTTATATATGTTGCAATCCAGGTGCATAATATGGATTTATTCTGGTTGGGAGAGTAGCAATAAAGTTACCCTGTCTTTAATAGCTTGATTATTTACAGTTATATCATTATTTCTATAGTCAACATTGAATTGCATGAATTCTGCAGCAATTCTGATATTCAGGAGCTCAGGTGTATCATGTTTGGAACTAGGATGTAGCCTTAGTAGTGTTCCTTATTATTTTTATAGACAGAGGTTTTTAATTGTTGACAGGTTTTATTTGGTGATACATTATCAATTTGTTATCATTATTTCTATTATGAAGTTCTGATTTAATATTTATTTAGGCATGATTGTAACAGTCCTTCAATTAATTTTTTTTTTTGAGGATGAAGCCCACATAGGTCTGAGACCTGTGCGTGAGTAATGAGTTGGATGATGGTGATTGATGAGTTGGACCTACAGTTTTAGGTGGGCTCCGAACCACCGGGAAGTGATTTTACAGCAGAGAACGTGTCCTTTTTGCTGGCCAATCTAATCGGTCACCGTTACAAACAGGTCCTACGAGAACGCAGCTTATCTCTATCTGATTGAACAGATACCTGCTACGGCTCGCGGCTATCACTTAGGTATTTCATTGTAAGAAATTGTGGATATTAAATTTGGGTGTAGCTGGTTTTGAAAACTCACTACTGGTACAGTGTTCATAACACAGAAGTGATTACTCCAGTGCATAATATAAACAGCTGAAATAAAATATGCTATGACTGCATTATTTTGGCTCTTAAATCTAAACAAAATTTGAAAATTATGTCTACTTTCTCTGAAATATTGGACTTTGTAAGTGCTACGTATTTAAATTGATCGCCTAAATTTATATATATATATATTTTTTAAAGAATCATTAACTGTTTTCAAAGTGAAATAATTCCTAGTTCAACTTGGACATAACCTAAAATTTTGATTTTTCATTGTTGTAAAGAAAACAGGTTATAAACTTTATTATCACTTACCCGGAACCCACCTGAAATAGTAGGTCCACCATGTTCCCCATAACATGGCTCATACGCCGAGGTGGAACTACCCGTGGGGTCTCCCCACCAATAAAAGCCATACACTTACTATTATTATCAATTATCATCACTTGATTGTGTTTTTTGTTATGAATAAATGAATGAATGAAATTGTTTAAAGAGGTAAGAAATAGGTTGGTAGGTAATGTATCAATATGATAACATACACCACAGAATTATATCAATCTTTATCTACGACCATGTCATAATGTATACATTACAGTTTCACAATTGATGCCAAAACAGCTGTCTTTTCGAAATTCTTTTTGGAACCTGTTGTATAAAGAGCTCATTATAGTACAGGTTCTACATTATAACACGGGTTCTGAACCAATCAGAAGCGTTTTTGATGGAATCAATATCGCAATTCAATATTGTGAAACTATCAGCTGATTTGATCAAACTGCTAACCTAAGCTGCTAACCTAAATCTACTATAACTTCTTGTATTTGAGATGGAGAGGTTAGGTATCTCTGACAGTCACAGGTAAAATGAAATTGTTTTAATTAAATGTATACTAGTGGTCGTAGATAAAATAGTGTATGCAACGATTTTATTTGGCCATTAAAGCACTCGTGAGATATTTATAACACTCGCATTCGCTCGTGTTATAACTTACATCTAACTCGTGCCTTAATAAGGGTCAAAATAAAATCGTTGCATAAACTACTATTATCTCATAATAGTTAGTATACTGCTTTCTTCTGCCATTGGTTTATTAGACTATATTCCTTTAGTTATTATTTTATTCTTATTTCTACTATTAGTTTACCTTTTCCTTTCTATATTTTGTCCATTCTCTATTCTTTATAAACCTCTAATGTTGCATACATTTTTCATTTTGTCTAGTTTCTTAATTCGTCTCTAAGTATTGCATGTAGAGTCCTAGAAGCTGTTATTGATAATTTCATATCTCAATTCAAAGGAAAGCCACATTCATATGTGTTGTAATTAAAAGCGAAAATTTACCTAGTAGGCGGAATTATTTAACCGGTTAATTCCGATTCATGTGACTGTGGGAAAAATGCATAATAGTGGCAATTAATTCTTTCTATTACGGTTTAGCTGAGTAACAGGTAGAAATGAAACAATTAACTGTTAAAGCATCATGAGATTTCCCACCTAAATAAATGGTAGCTCCAGAGTTTTCACTTTCTAAACTGAGGAGTTGCAACTGAGTTCGGTCATTTGTTGTGTGAGAGAATCTGCTTATAAAGCCAGCACGCCACTTGCGGGGAATCCTTATGTTGGAATGGAGAGAGTATAGCCAGCTAGTTTTATGTTATTATTTAATAGTGTGAAAAATAATTTTTAAGTGAGTGCGTGTTTATTATAGAGCGCATAATTATGTTTTTGTTTAGAGCTCTTTAGATTCTGCTATTTTTTTACTCTAGTCACATCATCATTTGTCTCATTTGAACTTTTTTCTTGCTGATGAAGCCCACATGAGTCTGAATACTAAGACTTGTCCATTAGATATGAGGTGAATGATGATAGAAATTTTATGAGCGATTTTTTTTTGTAGATTACGTCTTGGAGAATCCAGTTAAGGAGTATAAGACAAGACAGATCAACAATATTATACACTAGATACCATAATTACTATATCAATTAGTTGAGGTGAGGCTTAATTTTGATGTGAAAGGAACTCTTGTACACTATAACAAGCTTTATCAACTAAATATCTTTTCAATTGTTTTTTTAATATTTCTATATTTTCAAGACTCTTTAAAACTGCGGTAGCTTGTTGTAGAATTTCCTACCAATATAACTAGGTTTTTGTTTGAATAAGCTACTATTGTGACTCACAAAGTGATAATCTCCTCGGCTTCTTGTATTATAATTGTGTACGTCAAGATGTTCGTTAATATCATTCGTTTTTACATATAAAGTAGCGATGGACATGATGTTATGAATGAAGGACCTACATGATTTTAGGTGGGTTGTGGCAACTAACAGATTAGAAATATCATGTAAATATGAATTAATCAATAAGATAGCTCATTGAGAAATATCTTGAGATATCTGTTTCCTTTTTAAAATATTATTATTATTATTTTTTTTATTAACTTTTTAACTTAGATGAAGGTATTCATTAGTCGGATGATGCCGTCTTGGGATTTGTGCGTGAGTAATGAGTTTAATGGGTGAATTACGATGAGCTTCCATGGCTTAACGAGATTCAAACACGACACCGCAGGAGTGCGAATCCATCCAGAGTCTTATCTAATCAAAGACAACCGCTTCAACTAACTGCGCCACCAGAGCCACCAAATAAGCAAATTATAACTACTAAAATTATTTAAAAATTGAATAAATTTGATCACGTTTATTCTCTTTATTAAAGTGCTTGCATACAATGCAACTACAGTACCACATTTGAAAGAAATTTACAAACACGTTATGCAAATTCCAACACATTGTTGCTATCACAGTTTGGTTTTATTTACCAAAACCAAAACCTCCGTATGGCATCTATGTGTTATCATTCACCTCATTACCCACGCACAAGTCTGAATAAATTTGATCACGTTTATTCTCTTCATTAAAGTGCTTGCATACAATGCAACTACAGTAACACATTTGAAATTTACAAACACGTTATGCAAATTCCAACACATTGTTGCTTATCACAGTTTGGTTTTATTTACCAAAACCTCCGTCTGGCATCTATGTGTTGTCATTCACCTCATTAACCACGCACAAGTCTGAATAAATTTGATCACGTTTATTCTCTTCATTAAAGTGCTTGCATACAATGCAACTACAGTAACACATTTGAAATTTACAAACACGTTATGCAAATTCCAACACATCGTTGCTTAACACAGTTTGGTTTTATTTACCAAAACCTCCGTCTGGCATCTATGTGTTATCATCCACCTCATTACCCACGCACAAGTCTCGGACTCATGTGGGCATCATCAGCAATTAAACAAAATATATTTGTATAATATGTATGCATAATGCATATTATATAACTTTATCTTCATTTTTTGTCAATCTTGAAATTATTCTTTATTGTATCATTGAGGCTCTCAATGGAACACTGAGTTTTTCATGTAAATGAACAGATAAGATAAGATAACCTCCTTTATTTTAATCTGGAGGGCGGAGTTAGGGCGCAGCCGGCCCTCTCTTACATTCAACCCTCCGTTACAACGATACTTTATATTTATCAAAAAATACCATAATATAAGGATTTTAAAAAAAATTGAAAAAAATGTATGAAAAACAAAAGAAAAACATTTCCATTATTCACAATTGAAAGCTAAGATAGATAGATTAGTAAATAAATAAATATTAAGGTATTTGGTATTGGTGAATAAAATCAAACTTTGATATGCAAAAATGTGTTTAAAATTGCATAACGTGTTTGTAAATTTCCAAATACGGTAGTTGCCTTGTTTTGAGAAGAATGACCATTCTCCAAGCCTGCAACATGTGAAATTTTGATAAAATTCTGGCCACGGCTCTACAAATAAGCCCTCATATAGCTATATAAATAATTTCTCATATACATTCCGATACTCTTTAAAAACAAAAATTTCAAGTAAAGCCACTTTTCATCCACAGAACCATTTGTAATTGGATGAAATTGCAGCAATATTAACATGAATAAGCTCTCACATTGATAAAAATCACTTCGATTTTTTATTCGCGCTGCCAACTAGAGATTGGCGAACCGGTTTTTATAGCTAACAACATGTCGGGCTCAACATATTTCCACTGTACGGTTCTAACATTTTTACAGTTATAATTTGTGTGGAACGAGTTAAAATCAATTCTCTATCTGTTTCCGTGCTGTAAAGCTTGCTTTTAAATCATTGGTTATGTGCGGTTTGTTATTTTTCATGTACAGGAATCAGTGTGTACAGTTCTCTCATCCTTTAATCTTTTATTTCAGTTGATAATAGTCAACTAACTAACTTGTTGAAATATTCTTAGAAATATAAATACAGTAGTAGTGGCCTGTTGCTAAACAGTTTACAAATTACAATTACAATCTACAAGCTAAAATCTCATGTACTTTCTAGGGATGAAGCCCACATAGGTCTGAGACCTGTGCGTGAATAATGATTTGAATGATGGTGATTGATGAATAATTTTATAGTAGCAGTAAATAATTATAAAACTAGGTTTTATATTTTTCAAAATTAATAGGACTGAAATCTTTCCAGAGAGGTAATCGTTTATGAGAAGTACCTTTTGTAAATATGAATCAATGAATCATAAATCTTTAATAGAAATCTGTAATGCAAAGTTTTTTAAGGAATGTTGTTCTTTATATTTGTATAGAAGTTCAGTATGATAATTCCTGTTTTAATATTGGTTAAATACATTTCCAACTGCAATATAATGTTTGAAAAACATATGAAAACACCTTTTAATTATGAATAAATTACATGGGTGAAAGTTGTTGAAGCAATTGAATTTTAAATAAGCTCAATGCTAGATTTTTAGAAAAATGTACAAAGGGGAAGGGTTAAGTTGTAGAAAGATATAACAATTTTTTAATTTCTCGCCTGCTATAAAAATATATAGTAGGTAATATTTAATTAGATAATATGAGGAGCAAGCTTAATAACTCTATAAATAAGTTTAAGTTAAAAGCAAGCTCTGTTAAATAAATACTCCCATGAGAAAATTTCTCTTTACTAACTTTGGATTAGAAAAATCATAATAAATTGAATACTAGTTCAAATGTAGATGAAATAAATAAAAAACATTTTTTAAACAATCTAATATAACAATAAATGTCAACAAAATAAATCGACTAAGAGAAGAGACTAAGAAAAGCCAGCTGAAAGATGTATAATCCTCCTTATTCTTCTTTTCATTAACACTTCTCATTCTTTTGGTTTGTGTTACATGTGTATTTTGTAATTATTTTGTTGTAAAATTTGAGGGCGAAGATGAAAAATTTAGTTGAAAGTGTTCTGTTGAATAAATAATAAAAATAGTACTCCTATAATACTACAAGCTTTCAGGACATGTTTATTTTTCAGTTGAAATGATTTCAAATATTGAAATTCATTGCTTTAAATTCGAAGTAGGTGTTACCAATTTTTTTCAGAACAAATTTCAATAAAAAATATCACTTTTAGATTTTTTAACAACTTTCAATACAAAATATTTGTAGATTTCTATGGCCCAATTTCTACATTTTTGGCTCTAAAATCTCGAACAAAATTCAAAATTATAACCTTTTTCTTTCGACTATTTAGTGCTTTTTTTTAAAAGTGAGTATCTGAATCAATATTCTTGTTTTGGAAAGAATCAGTAGTTTTTATTGTACTTCTAAGTGATATTTCTAGTTAAACTTTCATATAACCTAAAATTTAGATTTTTTAGTTGAACATTTGTAAAGAAAGCAGTTCTGGGCTGTGCCCGTTTTTTTTTTCTTGAGGATGAAGCCCACATAGGTCTGAGACCTGTGCGTGGGTAATGAGTTGGATGATGGTGGTTGATGAGTTGGACCTACAGTTTTAGGTGGGTTCCGAACCATCGGGAAGTTGTATCTTCACTTGACTGTGTTTTTGTAACAAATGAATATTAAATTAATAAATATAGCATAAACAAATTTTACTGATGTTAATTCACTGACATTAACTCCAATCCAACCAACAACAATTAGTTGAAAGTAAGCTAGCAGGTATCACAAGGTTAATTGATAAACAGGAAATCAAATATTTAACAGTTATGAACCCATACCCAGCCAGATTATTTAGTCAGCCCAAACTTTACATGACCTATAATTTAAAAAAAATGTATAAATTCTTCTTACTATATCTCAATAATTGCACCCCTCTATTAGTATTCAACCAAGTCAGGGTGATATCCTTATTTTTTAAGATCAGTCATATAGAATATTATTACACACTTATAAAGCCCAATTTTTTCTTGACAGTACCTAATTTAATTCCTACGTGACAAGCAACTAAATTTTTTATTGAAAGTTTCTATCAACGTTTCCCACGAGTGTAACATGTTCAGCCTTGAAGCGCTTGAAAGCTGTATTAATCTAGATGTCTTGAATATGAAAAAAATTCAAAGGAATTTCAAGGCAAGTAACATTATTTCTTGTTCAGCTGAAAGAATTGTAATGAGATGGGTACTTGTTTATTAATAATTTTAATACAGTACTCTAATTGCCATAGATAATTAGAAGCACCCATGCAATATTTGAATTGTTTTGTTTTGACAGTTCTGTTTCTACTTTCATGCAAATTTGCATATTATTGCCCTTTACATCAATTAATTATTTCATTTATTGAAATTAGGTATGGAACAAATAACTAGAATTATTACTCAAGTTTAGAGTAGAGAGTTTTATTTGAGCTTTCATTGCTCATTTCTATAGATCAGTTGTAGTTTCTTTAGATTTATTTTCCCATTGTATAAATTTTATTGGTATTTAGTGAACTTTTTAACTAATACGATAGCAATGGAAGAAATCCATAATTTACTAAATAAGGAGGTAAAATTAACCAGTGAAATAGACAACTATATTGAATACTTACCGTCACCTGAAAATCAATTAAATTTTATAAATATATTTCACATGATCTTTTGTAAATACTTTAATTGTTATCCAATATATCATTACACTCTTGATGTATCATTAGAAATAGAAACATTATCATTCATAACATACATGTTACTTTTCATATAGTAATATTCTAAAGGCTCTAGACCTAGACGATGTGTTATGTCTCTTCATTTTCAAGTCTGGTTGCACACTACCCAAGCCCTAACATGCTATAAATTTAAATAAAGTACTGTACAGTAGTGTGTACTTGGCTTAAAACAAACTACAAAATATAGCATAACGCGTCATCTGGAACACCCTTCTCATGCATAATATAATTGTAATTTATATTTTAATTTAAGTTTACTATTATATAATATTAAGTTTAATATTATATTAAATGAATTATATTCATAAATAGAATACAATGTCTTGTATGACAATGCCATGTCAGTTTATACTGTATATGTCTCTTATTTTATGTACTCTTATGAAATATGAGTTTATCTGGAAGGAAATTTTGTCTTTCATGTGAATTTTTTCGAGTTGATTCACCCACACACAAGTCTAATCAAGTCACACAAGTCTAAGAATCATGTGGGCTGCATCATCCAGAAAAAATGCCCAGCCAAACGTGGTTCATGAAGCTCGTCCAGCTACAAAATTTTAAAAACTTTGTAAGTACACAGCTAGGTCCACAGCATATATACAAAATTTCAATTTTTTCGGTCAGATAGTTTTCCAAAACGCTCAAAAACGCTGGGAAAATTTTAAACTTGGGCGTTTTTTTGGGGGAAATTTCAAAACCCTCTGTTAGTAAGGTTCTAAATCCAAAACTTAACGTATATACTACTTTTTTGGCCAAGTGATTCTTGAAAATGCTTGAAAACTCTGGAAAAACATCAATTTTGGGCGTATTTTTGGGGATGATTCTTAACCGACTTAGTGAGAATTAAATTAAATTTCCTATGTTACAACTACTTTAATCAGCGATTATATTATTAAAGCTGAATCACACCGATTTTTACTTTCTCCTACACTTTCGGCTATTCATAATAATGCCAATCAAATAAAGTAATAAATTTCTCGCGAATTCACGTTTTTAAAACGTGTTGAAACGAAGTAGGTCAGTGGTCACATGCAATAAACATGGAGGTTCGTGTGAAATTTAAAAATAACATGATGTATGATCAATCAGCTGCCTTACGTGCCAATGAAGACATGATGGACCAACATTCCTTTTCGTTTTATGCAATCAAAAAATCATTGCCAATTAATAGTCATGCGTTTGTTTGCTCAAGTATAATAATTTTGTGCGCGCTGTTTCAAAGTAGATAGCCTAGTGGTTCGAATTTATTAGACGGCTTCCACCGTTAAAATAACTGCTGCCTGTGTTGCGTAATGTCGATGAGACCATGTTACACACACGCGAATACGTATAATATAAATAATAGTAGGCTGCCCGATTCAATTGAATTAGGATATCTAGAACATGAGATAACCTATTTTTAGAAATTTAGAAAAATAGTCTCTTTTCATTCCTCTTCTTCTTCCTCCTCTTCAACTCCCCCTTCTCTTTATTTCTCCTTCTTATCTCCTCCCTCTCCTCCTCCTCCTCTTCCTTCTTCATCCTCCTCCTCCTCCTCCTTTCTTCATCCTCCTCCTCCTTCTCCACCACCCACATTTCATCCTTTCTTTTCATCCACCTCCTCTGCTCCTCCTCCTCCTCATTCCCCTGTTACTCTTCCACCTCCTCCTCCTCCTCCTCATTCTTCTTATTTTTCTCTTCCTCGTATTTCCCCTGTTCTTTCTCTACCTCCTCAGCTTTCTCACCCTTATTTTTCTTCTTCCTTTCATTCTCCTGTTCTTTTTATATCTTCTCTGCCTTCTTCCCCTTCTCCTCCTCATCCTTCTTATTCATCATCCCTCTCTCTTCTCTTTTTCTCCCCCTTTCCATCCCCCCTCCTTCGTCTTCTTTTTTCTTCTTCTTTCCCTTCTTCTACTTTTCATCTTCCCCTCCTCCTCATCTTCATCCACCTCCTCCTCTTTCTTCTTTTTCTACATCTACTCTTTCCTTCTTCTCTCCTTCTTTTTTCCCTTTCACTCTTACTGTTCTCCTTCTCCTCCTTATTCATTCTCCTATTTCTCCTGTTCTTTATCTACCTTCTTTCCCTTCTTCACTATCTCCTCTGCCTTTTTACTCTTCTTCTCCTCCTCCTCCTCTATTCTCTCCTCGTCCTCCTTCTCCTCCTCCTCCTTCTTCTTTTTCTGCTTTTATTGTTCTTCTGCATTTTCTCCTCATTCTTCTTCATCTTTCCCCCTTATTTTCAAGCGTTAGCATCTCATCGATAGAGAACTGCACCCCTTCTGACTATTTCCCCTTCTTATTTTCCTCTTTTTTCCCCCTTCCTCCTCCTCCTTCTCCTTATCCTCTTCCTCCTCCTCATCCACCTTCTTCTTTCCTTCTTTTTTCTCATTCTTCTTCTTCTCCTCCTCTTTCTTCCTAATTTTCTCCTCATTCTCCTTTCTCACCTGTTCCTTCAATCCCTCATTTCCCATCGCTATAGTTTCGTCCACATTTCGTGCACTAAGACGTTTATATAACGAATTTATACATTAAATAGGAGTCAGGTTTTGTAAGGAACTGTACCCGCAGGTAACGCGACAAATGTTAAGTAACGGTAACAGTGCATGGCGTCCCCCCCCCCCTCCACTCCCCGATTTCAAGTCCGAAGTACAGATGAGGACTTAGAAGAACTTAGGAGCAGATAAATGCAAAACAGGTTTCTGCTTCTAGCTAGGAGTCTGTATTTATATATGGAAGACAGGATCTACCCACTCAATCTGATTCTGTTTTAGACCACTCTTTGGAAATCCATCTCCCCCCCCTATCTCGGTTTCCCCTTCGTCACCTTACTCCATCTTTTCTAGCAGATCCCTCTTCCCCCCCCCCCCCCTCTATCCATCAATGATGTCCCGGCAACTTGAAACAAGATCTCGAATCGCATGTTGCAAAATTGTGGGCGGTCCCCATTTTTATTAAGTTGGATTTCTTGTTTCGCCGATATATGTTCTTGCTTTGTTTTTCATATCTTGTTATTCTAGTTTGTTCTCGATTTTTGTTGGTTTGTGTTACCACCTACGAATTACACAGACTGGAATGTTTTCTACGTTTCTAGATAGAATTTTCAGAGGATATCCATTATTATTTGGGGAAGTGATAGCCGTGAGCAGGTATCTTTTTATTTTGGAGGATGAAGCCCACACAGGTCTGAGACCTGTTTCGTGGGTAATGAGTTGGATTATGGTGATTGATGAGAAGGACCTACAGTTTTAGGTGGGTTCCGAACCACCGGGAAGTGATTTTACAGCAGAGAACACAGTCTTTTATGCTGGAAAATCCAATTGGTCACCTTCACAAAGAGCACCCAGGAGTTCTTAGCTTATCTCTGATTGCTGTTCAATCAAATATAGGTAAGCTGCGTTCTCTCGAGCACCCTTTGTAAAGGTGATCGATTAGATTGGCCAGCAAAAAATACACTGTTCTCTGCTGTAAAATCATTTCCCGTTGGTTCGTAGCCCACCTAAAACTGTAGGTCTAGCTCATCAATCACCATCATTAAACTCATTACCCCACGCACCTTTGTGGGCATCATCCTCAAAAAAAGAAAAAAGAATTATACGGATAAGAAGATAACTTCAGAGAAAAATATGAAAGTAGAGAGTTGTAAAATAACTGTGAAAATATTGGGAGTTATTGGAAGATCGGATAAATGAAGGAGAAAGATAAACGATGGAAATGACAAAGTTGAATAAAAAACAGAAAAAATAAGAAGATGCAGGAGAAGAAGAACAAATAAAAAAGGAGAAAGAGTAGTAGGAGTAGAAGAAGGATATATAAAAGAATAGTAAAATAAAGGGAAGAGAGTGGTAGAGATTAAGAGGTGATAAACAACTTATTGGAATGAAATGAAAGAAGAAAAAGTTGAGAAAGAGACAAGAGGAGAAAGAGGTATGATAAACAAGAAATAGAAGATCTAGAAGTAGCTGGATGAGAAAAAAGAAGTGAAGGAGAAAAAGAAAGAGAAAGAGTAGGAGGAGGAGGAGTAGTAGTAGTAGAAGTAGTAATAGTGGTAGTATTAGGATGAGGAAGAGAAGACGGATAAGAAGGAGAAGAAGAAGAATTATTTTAGTAAAAAGTATTTAGTTCTTAAAGAAAGCCGTTATGGCTTGAGAAATGAGAGAGATATTGTTCCATTTGCACATAATAATATTGCAAAGAATAATTTATCATATATTCTTCCAAAAATATTCAATGATTTACCTGAGTGCTGCACTAAGTTTGTAAATATGAAATTGTTGAAACGAAATTTAAAGGTTTGGCTTAATCATTATACGTTAGATAATGTTTAGTTCAGTTGTTCCTAAGCAATTTCATTTAATGGAGAAATAACTAATTCAGGTTGATTGAAGTTATTATATTATGTTGTAAATTGAGAGCTGAGCCAATTATTGTAAAAATAATCTTTCATAAATTGTTATTGTAAAACGAAATTTGATATGTTGTATTGAACCTTGTCAAGCAACCTTTCAGGTTAGCAAAAGGTTATGTATTTTTGAGCGAAGAAACTGATTTTTCTATTTCTATTCTATTCTACTACTACTTCCTCTTCTTTCTCCTCTTCTACTTCTTTTTCTCCTCCTTCTTTTTCCTCTTCTCCTGTCGTCTTTTTCTTTTTATACTACTTCTTCCTCTCCATCTCTTTATACTACTTCTTCCTCTCCATCTCTTTATTCTTCTACTTCTTCCGTTTCTTCTCCTTCTTCTTCTTCTTTGTCTAATTCCAAATTCCCAAGGCTTAAAGCACAACAATAGAGTGGTCTGGGAGTTTCTTTAGGATGTAGCCCACACATACGAAGGACGTACACTTACTTCTTTGGTCAAACAGACAATATGTGAAGTGAAGATAGTTAGTTATATCTATTTGTTATTCAACAACGTACAAGTTCCATTCCACATTATATAGTAGAAGACAAGTAGACCATACAGTCGACGACCTCGTAATTGTTCAAATTGTTCTTCATTTTCTTTCTTTCTCTTACCCCCTTCCTTTCAATCTAAATTCATTTTCTCTCTCTGTCTATATTTCTCTCATTTATTTTCGCATTTTATGGTGTTCAATGCTTTTACTTCTACACTTCTTTACGTCTACTTCTTCAGCCTATTCTTTTTCTTCCTTTTCCTTTTCTACTTGTTTCTCTTCATCATCATGGTCAACTTTTAATACACCTGTTCAAGAGGTTTTCATATGGAATTCTCCTAGGTGAATCACTAATCAAACATTAAAAAATTTTTCTGAACACAAGATATTCTTCTCAAATAAACATCACTGGCATACCCCCACCCTTGTAAACCATATATCATAATTGACTCACCAAAAGCTATAATCATCCCCTTTACTTTACTAGGAATCACATCTTTCACATAATGCATTTTGGCAAAAACTTGTTTCAATCTGTTACAAACATTTTTTGTGTATATTCCATCGAAAATTATTGTCTACTGTTACACCAAGATACTTGTATGAAGAACAGTTTAAGATAAATTGACAATCCCTAGTACAAACATATATTTTTTTCTCTT
This sequence comes from Conomelus anceps, assembly GCA_948455865.1. Lineage (NCBI taxonomy): Eukaryota > Metazoa > Arthropoda > Insecta > Hemiptera > Delphacidae > Conomelus > Conomelus anceps. Next base: position 66,843,620 of record OX418220.1, on the reverse strand, counting down.
GTAATTTGACAGTAGTAGTAGTAGTAGTAGTAGTAGTAGTAGTAGTAGTAGTAGTAGTTGTAGTACAAGAGGAAGAAGAAAACTAAAAAAGTAGTAGAAAGATAAGGAGAAGAAAAAGAAAGAAAAACGAGAAGACAAAATAGTTTCTTATCCTGAATCCTGATGAATGATATTCAAGACAAAATGTCCGTGCATTGTTCACATTGTGCCACTAGGTGAGTGATAAACAACGCTCATTTAATGTGAGCTTAGGTAATACAGTCATGTGAGTGAGTTATGACTCGTTAGTCAAATTTGGTGAATTGTGAGGCCAGCTATTGCAGACACTCGGCTTGACACAGTTTCAGAAGTGTTGCTTGAAATGCTACAGTATTGGTGGCTACAGATCAAAGCTTTAAAAATCCAATTACTTTTCGAAAGGTGTTTTAAGGCAATAAACTGTTTTAAATTCTTGGATTTCTTGTTCCATAACGATTTGCGTTGTTAATATTAACGTTTTGTTGTAAATTTAACGACTTGCAGTCAGTTTTATATTGTGAATATATAATAAATGCTCTCACATTGGGCCAAACGTTTTCGAGGAATTGGATCTCATCTTCAAGGCATATTGGCGATATTGGTTTGTTGGTTAGAAGAATTGTGGTTTTTGTATAATGTGGTCAAAAAATTTGTGTGATTTGAAATTTAATTGTTCATTGAGAATGTTTTGTTTGTTGTGTGTGGTGTGTTTGTAAACTTCAAATTGTTCCAAAGGACACGAATTCAACACCTTGGAACAATTTGAAATTTATAAACACACCACACACAACAAACAAAACATTCTCAATGAACAACTAAATTTCAAATCACACAAACGTTTTTACCACAATTCTTCTAACCAACAAACCAACATCGCCGATCTAGGATGTCTTGAAGATGAGATCCAATTCCTCGAAAACGTTCGGCCGAATGTGAGTACATTTATTATATATTAACAATATAAAACTGGCTGTAAGTCGTTAAATTTACAACAAAAAGTCAAATGTTTTACTTATGTTTGATTGTGTTTTTTTAAAGAATGAGTAAATTAATACAACTTGTTCTCAATTTTTGATTATCATTGGACATTCTCTTGTTAGCTATAGTCTTAAAATCCAATTACTTTCGAAAAGGCTCATAAATCATAAAGTATGTAAGTAACGGGCCGCTTAGTGCAGTTGGTTGAGGCGTCACAACTTCAACTTTCTGTCGATTCAGCGGTCGTGGGTTCGAATCTTGCACCTCCGTCTGGCATCTATGTGTTATCATTCACCTCATATTACCCACGCACAAGTCTCGGACTCATGTGGACATCATCAGCAATAAAAAATATTAAGTGGACTGTTTTACCCCTTTCTCAATTTCTCACCCAAATATTTTCTCTTCTCTTGAATTTTTTCGTGACTCTCATTGATAAGAGAAAGTGTCGGTTGATTACACAGAAGTGTGTTTGCGACTTGATTCACCCCCCCCCCCCCTCCCTTACCCATCATCCACATCAAGTACCAACATGGAGTCATTGTTAGAAAATACCATTGTGCGTTTTTCAGTTATCCGGCGAATTTCTCCTTTGAATCGGTCGTGATTGTCGCCTGCGTGTGTTTTCGCGTCAATTTATTTGCTACCGAGTACCAGCGAACGGGCAAAAAGGCGCGGTCACACAAGTAGCACAAGGTTACGATCGAGACACCGAATAATCCACGATTTCCTACTCGCCAGGTGTTAAACGGGCTGCTGGTAACATGAAAATTTTCTATATTTCATTACGCGAGTCGTGACAGAAATATCTGTAGAAAGTGATAACTAGTTCTTGTCTTGTGTTTTTTTTTCTAGTAGATCACACACATTTTTATTATTGACTACTTTGTGCCGGCTTTCTCCCAGTGAGAAATCTACGGAAACCGAAAAAAGTCGTACGCTAATGATCTTCAACTATTCCTTCCTATTTTTTCTAGATAAATTACGTCGAATCGTTCTCTTACATCTGTACAGTGACAAGCTGCTTTGCTTGATGAAACAAGGAAGAAATAGTGTTCGTGATTTATATTTGCAAGTTCCTAATAAAAATTCACGTTTTTTGACGGTGAAGCCCACATAGGTCTGAGACCGGTGCGTGTATAATAATTTGGATGATGGTGTTTGATGAGTTGGACCTACAGTTTTCGGTGGGTGCGAACCTGTAAACGTTATTCAGCAAAGAACAGACAGAGTCTTTTGGAGGTCAATCGAATCGGTCACCCTTACAAAGAGGGCCTAGGAGTTCGTAGCTTGTCTATCTGACTGAACAGATACCCGGATTATTCCTTAAATTGCAATTGAGTATTATATAAACACTTCAAGCATTCTATATATTGCTCCTATATAATTACACTATATTTATAATGTAATTCATTTATTTAATTTATTTATTTATAGCACAAAATACAATCAAGTAGAGATACAACAGGCATAGCCCAATACTGCTTTCTTTACAAATTTTTAAATAAAAAATTCGAATTTAAGGTTATGTCCAAGTTAAATATAGTTTACATATAATGTTTAGTTCTTTTTAAGTTGTATAACATTACTCTTATTTTTTTCCTCTGCATTTCTTATCCTATTTCTTTCTTTTCTAATTATTTCCTCTAAAAGGATTGTAGTATCCTTTCTCTTTCTTCCGAATTACACTGTATAAAATACACTGTATCTTCCTCTTTCTGTAGTATCCTCTCTTTTAGATCTGTATTTACAGTGTTCATTTTTTACTTTTATCACTACATTCTTTTGTAATTTATTTTTTCGTTGCCTAATCTCTATTTTTTCTTTATGATAATGAAATATAAGTGAATTTATTTCTTTGTTGTAATATTTGTGAAGATTGGCACCTGCTCAAAAAATTGTTAACAACTGAGTCTTTATCTTGAAAGAGGGGTTCGAGGGTTCTCGCCCCTCCAGAGAAAATTTTTCAAAAATAATCCCTCTAAATCCAATCCTAAACATTTCAATTCAATTGAAATACACTATTTTCAGATGGAGACTTCGTATCTTCAGCATGAAGTCCAATGAACTTTCTCAGTTCAGCTTTATTTCCTTTTTTCTAGAGAAACAAATAGAACTGTGCTTCGAATACATCAAAATTGAAAGTGAAATTGAAATTGAAGTGATCCGAAAAGATATGTCCTGAAATGAGGTTAAAAATCAATTTTTTGCATTATTTGACTCCTACAGATTCTCATTTTCGCCAATCTGAAACTTTCCTTTCAAATTCAAGTTAAAAATGAATTTAACTCAAGAAAGTTAAAGTTCATGTTCTATAACTTCTAGAGAAATTCTCCCGAATAAATTTCATGTTCTATAACTTCTAGAAATTATCTCTCAAGGCTTATTAAAGTTCTAAAATATGTTCTGTCCCTAAGGGGATATAGCCCTCTGTTTTCCTTCCCCCCCCCCCCACACACACACACAGACACAATAAATTACGCCACTGATAAGGTCATACTTGGTTAAGTGCACTGGACAAAGGGGTAACTTGTAACTTGTAACATATACTCGAACGTCGACCTTCTGATTTGAACGAAATCGAAAATATAGGTCAGCAGCAGCTGAAACGAGTTTTGACTGATCGTTGGCTGATAGCTGGTTCTGGTTGTGGACAAGTCAGCGAGCTTACACGCTGAGTGTAGATCGATATCACCTGTACTGCTTATCAATTCAGCATCAGCAGATCAGCAGTATTCAGCACCCACACCTTGTATATGTTGCCAACAGAACAGCCTTGCATGCAATATCTGACTCGCTGAAACCGGATCATACATAAGATACAGGTATTGATTGATATTGGTGGATTTCTTCAATGATAATTTAGTGCGGTATTACAAATTTGGGATTGCTGGAGCCCTGTCTCTGCAATCAGAGAGAGAGAGAGAGAGTGAGAGAGAGAGAGAGAGAGAGAGAGAGAGAGAGGGAGAGAGATTCAGATTCAGATAGCTTTATTCAAGTAAAAGTACAATTCATATGACTTTTGACTATTACCTTACAATGAATGACATCACCTAAATTCATGGAAGATAGATAAAAATAGATACAAGACGATACGTTACTATTACACTGTTTTGTAAGTTAGATTACTGACATCAATAAGAATATTTGCATAATAAATGAATTGTAATATCAAGGTGATGCATTTACACAAAAGGGCGGAGTTAGGGCAAAATAGCCCTATCTTACACTCAACCTACTATCTATGATATGTCTTATGTCTCTAAGAGAGAGAGAGATAGAGAGAGAGAGAGGGAATGTGTAAGGGAGTGAGAAAGAGATTGAAATAGAGACAGAGAGAGTGATAGTGTGGTGAGTGGGAGTTTTTTAAATTATCTTTCTTTATTCCTGTAAATTTACAAATTATCAACACCACATAGATACTATAGTAAATTCAGATAATGTTATTTTTATAGTGCAAGATATTATGTACAATGATCACACATTTATGATCTTGATGATATTAACTTTGGTAATGACAGTCTAAGCGATGCAATTACATGAAATGGCGAAGTTTGGACAAAGATTCTTCCATTCTTGTCACTTAACCAGTGAGTGAGAAAGAGATTGATAGATTGAATTTTTTATTCATCTCCTGGCAGGCTAGGTCTATTTTGTCCCCTCTACCACCTAACCAGGCATAAAACAATTACAATTACATAAAACATTCAGTAATCTACTTCTGCATCTATACTTAAAGCATGAAAAAATTATATAGATGAAAACTGTCAAATAAAAATATATACACAAGACAAAAACATAAAATTTTGTTTGAAATGTTGTCATGATTTGTCTGCTTACAAGAAAAAAATGAAAGTACAATAGAACAAAAAAAAAACTCAAATTACACTTCATATCTTCTCAACGATAGATGTTTGTATTGTTTTTAAATTGTGCCATGGCAGGTATCTGTTCAATCAGAGATAAGCTACGAAACTCCTGGGTGCTCTTTGTAAGGGTGACCGATTGGATTGAAATGACTGCTCTTTTCTGTAAAATAACTTACCGGTGGTTCGGAACCCACCAAAAACTGTAGGTCCAACTCATCAATCACCATCATCCAATTGATTACCCATGCAAAGGTCCCAGACCTATCTGGGCTTTATCCTCCAAAAAAAAAACGTTGAAAATATTTTAGTGCATTTTATTGGTTAATTCTGACTGACATAGCTAGGAGCGATTCATCTATGAGCCGTATCTTAGTTTAAAAACTATTTACCTTGCTCATTTGGGTGAATTGTGTAAATAAGCAGGAGTCTTCTCTTTTAAAATAAAGAATGCCAAAGATGCGACCTTTAGTTATTTTCTCTCCTTTATTTTGAGCCATTTCAACGTCTATAGTATTCGGTGATATGCGAATCCCTTGGAATATTGAAAATATACGGCATACACACATTTTGAGCTCACTGAAGGTTAGTGATCTGCCCCGAAGAGAGTGAGTGAGAGAGGAGGAAGGAGAGACGGTTGTGATTCTGCCAGATTGTTTAGTCATTAGCAACAGTGAAAGTCGCCAAACTGACCAACTCTTCTTTCTTTCTTTTTCTCTGTCCCCCTCTCATCATCTCTCTCGCGTTACAGCCGGCATATTGGAATGATTGAGACGCTGCGATCGCCAGTGATAAGAAATTAATCCATTTCACCATAAAACACGGCCATAAATTGATGCTGCTGTTGATCTGGTTTCTCCTTTGAAAATCGGTGATAGCAAAACGCTTTCTTTGCCCTCTGTTTTGATACGAGTTGATCCGCAATTGAAAGATACTTTGAAAACGGGTTCTCAAAATCGTCAATTCAAGTAAATCTATATGATGAAAATGTAAATTAGGTATAAATTAACAATTTTAACATGTTTGCTGTTCTTTTTACAGTTGAAGATTATTTTTTACACCCTTCCCTTGTCATCACTATGTACGTGTAGCAGGTCTCAGTACATTGCCAATTAAATCACTCACTATAGCATTTTTTTTTGAAGGATGAAGCCCACATAGATTTGACACCTGTGCTTGGGTATTGAGTTGGATGATGGTGGTTCGACCTCCAGTTTTAGATGGGCTACGAACCACCGGGAAGTGATTTTACAGTAGAGAACAGTCTTTTTTACTGGCCAACTCATTCTTGAGAAAAAAAATTCAATCCAAGGGATATTATCATTGTAAAAGTCCATCAAAAATGAAGCATTTAATCAATATTTTAAAAATATTAATATATCAATAATAATAATTCTTCCTGTAATCAATATTTTAAAGAAATTTCTTCAGTCCAAAATATGAATATTATTTGAATGTAAAATATTCTCTTGCTATCAATCAATGAATAATAAAGTAATGTTTTTCAACTATCAACATCAACTTGTCAACTTTAATGCTAATTTAGTATTAAAATATTGAGTATTAGTATTAGAATAGTAGTATTTAGTATTGTAATACCTTTTTTTAATTTAGCATATTTGTATTAAAATACAGTAGTATATATAGTTAAATAGTATTAGTATTTTATTATAGCTGTAGTATAGTGATATACTGTAATATAACTGTAGCAATTAGTATTACATAGTACAACTGTATTAGTATTAATACTAATAGTAATTATTAAGGCGGGTCGCTTAGCGCAGTTGGTTGGGGTGTCGCCACTTTAGCTTGCTGTCGTTTAAGCGGTCGTGGGTTCGAATCCCGCTCCACCGCCTGGCATCTATCTGTTATCATTCACCTCATTACCCACGCACAAGTCTCGGACTCATGTGGGCATTATCAGCAATAAAAGAAAATTATTAATATTAAAATAGTAGTATTTAGTATCGAAATACTTTCTTCTGTTAACTCAGCAATTTGTATAAAATCATTCCCATGAATATTTGACAAAACCACATCCTCGATTTCACACCAATACCTGCGCATAAATTAATAATAATAATAATAATAATAATAAAAGCTTTATTTACATTCATAATTGAACAAAAGCCTCTCTTTATGAGGTAATTTTGGTTGGCAAAATTTTCGAATATTTACAGATTTACAATTTGTATATAAATTTATCTCGTATTCATTGTCTGTCTCCTTCCAGATTGCTATAATAATTTATAACTTTTCAACTATTTTATTCCAAAGTTGCCTGTCTCGTGCAGTGGTTGCCCAAGCATCTCCTACTCTCTGGCACAGCTCGTCCCTCCAACGTATTGGTGGCCGTCCTCTGCTCCTGGTCCTGTCTCGTGGCACCCATTCAGTGCAGATTCTGGTCCAGCGGTCTTCATCCATTCTTGCGACGTGACCTGCCCATTTCCACTTTAACACGTGAGCCTCTTTCTGAAGATACTTTACGCGCATTCTTCCTAGTACTTCAGTGTTTTTTGTGTGTTGGTTCAGACGAATACGAAGAATACTACGTAGCATTTTTGTTTGCGTAGTTTCTAGTTTCTTGTCCAAGTACTCGGTGAGAGCCCATGTTTGCGCTCCATATAATATCGCAGGATATATGCACATGGTCAAAGCTTTAGCTTTAAGAGTGCTGGAATAGTCGCCCTTAAATATTCTTCTCAACGACCAATAGTTCTTCCATGACTTATCAATCCTGTGCTTGACTTCTCTGGATGCTCTGTTTGTGAAAGACAATATTTGGCCTAAATACTCGTAATCCTCCACATAGTCAATGTTGCCACAGCTGACTTCAATCCTAGTTTTTTCGGAATTTGTCATTATACTTGTTTTCTGAGCGTTTAGGCGTAAGCCCATCACTTCACTAGCATCAATCAGTTCCATGAGCATTCCCTTCATCTCCTCAGCGCTCTCTGACACCAACATCACGTCATCAGCAAATCTTAAATTTGAAAGTTTTCTTCCATTGATTCGGAGTCCCTTTTCTTCCCAGTTTAATCTGCGGAATACGCATTCCAAGCAAGAATTGAAGATGAGTGGAGAGAGTGGGCAACCTTGCTTCAATCCTTTTTCGATTTTTATGTCTTTTCCTCGTCTCTCCAGCTCTACATAGATTACTGTATTTTCATATAAACTCTTGATTACTTCTATGTAGTTACTGTCGATGCCAGACTCCTCTAGGGCATCCCACATCCTGCTGTGATTGAGACTATCGAATGCCTTGTGGAAATCCACCAGACCTAGGTAGAGTGGTATGTTGTATTCGGTGGCTTTCTCTATGATCTGATTTGCTGTTTGAAGGTGGTCAGTTGTGGAGTATCCTGGTCTGAATCCTGCTTGCTCGGTGGGGTGGTTTTCGTATATTTTATTCAACAATCTGTTTTTTATTATTGAAGCGAATAGTTTATAAATTACTGAGGGGAGAGTGATTGGTCTGTAGTTTTTTATATCCAGTCTTGATCCTTTTTTGAACAATATAATTACTTTATTTCTTCTCCATGCTGAAGGTATTGATTTTTCGCGCAGGATTTTGTTGAATAGCAATTTAAGCGGTTGCAAGAGTTTTTCTATTCCTATTATCAATGATTCGCTTGCAATTCCATCCTCACCAGGTGCTTTTTCTTTCTTTTGGCTTTTTATAACATTTATTATTTCTGCCTCTATTATCTCCAAGTCTTCAGAATCACTGTCGTCTGTTTGCTGATTTTCAATTACTTGTTGGATTTCATGCGTGGTGTCCCTCTTATATAATTCTTTATAGAACTCTGAGACGTGGTCTATGATTTGATTTCTTGCCGTTGTGGTCCCCTCATCAGTATTTAATTTAGCGATCCATTTTCTTTTTGTAGCACTCAGTTCTTGATTTATCTTCTTGGTTGACCCGGTCGTCAACATGACTGAATTTATTACATCCTCTTCAAAATCTTTTATCTCTCTCCTGATTCTTCTTCTAATTTGTTTTCTAAGATTTCTGTGCTCTTCCTTTTCCTCTTCTGTTTTTGATACAATCCTGTTCAACCTCTCACGTTCTTCAATCAACTCCATTGTTTTTGATGAGATTCTTTTGCTTCTTCTTTCTCTATTCTGCGATCTTTTAGACTTGTTGGATGCTATTCTAATAGATTGTACTATACCGTTATATATTTCTTCAATACTTCTATTTTGGGATATGTTTTGTTTTCTAATCTCTTCAGTTAAATTTTCAACATATCTCTCATGACATGTCTGATCCACTCTTATGATTTTCTGTTTGATAAAGAACCTTCTCCTATGTAATCTTAGTTCACCCATCAGCAATCTGTGGTCGGAGTCGTACTTAAATGTTTCAATCACTCTTAGGTTTCGTACAGGACTGTTGTTCTGCTCCACCATGAAATAGTCAAGCTCGTACAGGCCTCCAGATGGGGATTTCCATGTCCATTTCTCTTCAATGTTTCCGCTAAAGAGCGTGTTCACTACTATAAGATTTTTACTCTGAGCAAAGTCCAACATCATCTCCCCTCTCTCATTTCCGATTCTAGCTTCTCCATTACTACTACTTCTCGCTACCTGTGCATTAAAATCACCCATGAGAATAAGTCTTTCTCCTGTTTTCTTTTGGATTATTGCCTCTTCTATTGACTCATAAAAATTTTTTATTTCTTCTTCGGTACTGTCAGATGTGGGTGCGTGAACTTGTATAATCATGAGCTTGTTATTTCCAATTGATATTTTGATGTACGCAATTCTATCCGAAATAGGTTTAAACTCAGTAATGCCTTTAATAATCTTTTTGTTGACAAAGAAGCCAACTCCTCTATTTCCTCTTGTGGCTGCTGAGTGGCAGAAGACATGCCCACTATTTCGCTCCCCTATTTCATCATAACTTCTTCTGATCTCCGCTAAGCCTAACACATCCCATTCAATCTCATTCATTGCTTGTTCAAGCTCCATAATTTTCTCTTCCCCTAGAACTGACCTCGCGTTATATGTGCCAATGTGTATAACTTTATATTTTGTATTTGAGCTGTTCCTTTCGTATTTCTGAATAGATTCGGTCCTATTATTCCTTTGTATCTGCTATGTGGTATTTTTTTCGGTCTTTTGACTTTCATCCTTGTTTTCCACCGGTTTCTCAACAAAGTTTTTTCCTTGAGTTGAGGATCTCTGTTCACTCACTTTTCTCCCTTCATCATGCGCCTCGCTTGGTTTGGTGAGATAGCTCTCTATGTTTCTATTTCCTTCCACTTTTCTCTCTTTCTTTCCAGTCTGCTTTCCATGGAAATTCTTGTTTTTCTCTTCTAGTATCCTTGGAGACGACTCCTCACTTCTAGCCCGTTTAGCTGTCTTGCCCTCTTGTTTATCCAGGTCTTCAAGTGAATACAATTTTCCGTCGATTTTCAGCTTATCTTTGGTCATGGAAACTCTTTTACCCTCGCTTTTCAACTTTATCAGGTGCGTGAATAGTTCTTTCCTTACAGCTCTAGTTTCTTGAGAGTAATCCTCCTTGATTTGAACATTTTTAAATTGACTCGCACCCCGAAGTTTTACCTTTTCTCTTAGTACAAGAATTTTCATCGGCATCGAATTGAATCTTATTATCACTGGAGCATTTTCTCTAATCTTGTTTGCTTTCCATAGATCTTTGATGCAGCTATAATTCATTTCAGGGACCAAGAACTTCAGTATATTCATGATTTCTTTACTCATTTCAAAAAAGTTTTTGCTTTGTACACCGTAAACAAGTAGATTAAACTTCCGTTCTCTCTCCTCAGCAGTCTTAACATTTTCTACAACGTTCTTTTTTATGGTGAGAATCTCTGACTTGATTCCATTAATTTCTTCTTCAAAACGCCTGTTCATTGTTTCCACTTTGCTGTCTAAAGAGTCAAGCTTCTGTAATTTATCAAGAATTTTGTCCAACTTTTCCTCAATTTGTGACATGATGTAGAGTGTTTAAGTATTAGTGTAAATTTGAAATACTGTAACTGTAATTTGAAATGATACACCCACTCTTTCAATACTAGTTGGGTAAGTCTGATAATTTGTTTGAACGCTAATCGCATTAAACAGTCCGACCGATATAATCAATTTATTCTGAAAACGTTGCGTAGGTCATGAGCTATAACAGTGTTTAAAGGTGGATGTAGATAAGTGCGGGTTTGTGATGTAGCTCGTCTCTCTCTACGCCTTTATCTTCCTCTCTTTGTTGATGCTCCGTTAGATCTCTAGTATTTCCCTGTCTTAGCGAATCAGGTAATTTTTTTGTTTCAATGATTGCTGCCTGAAGTTCAAAGTCCACTTTGCGAGTCCGCCTGCGTTGGAGACCTCTACTTCGGTTTCTTCATTCTAACCTAGAACTAAACTTCAATGATCGAATACCCACAGTTTATCGGCGCTTGAAATTTAAACAAAGGGATTTGGTAGCTTGACACCATATGTTCTCAAAATGTTGAATTTGCTCACTAAAAGACACTATTATGGTTATAAACCTATCCAATTTGTAATTTCACTTGAGCACAATCACGCTAATGTTTTTCCACAGCAGTCACGGCTGCCAACCCGCATAAATTACATCTATGAAAATTTCTACAAGCTTTGTTCGCAGTGTTCAATCTCGTTGACATTTACTCCATTAACTGAAGTCGCCACAAACGACATCGCTACAAAATCACACTATGAATAACCTTGAGAGATTGGTCCATATCTCAGGCCTGTCTCAGAAGTGAAGACAGGTACGACCTACTTTTATAGATGATTGAAAGCAGGATGCTGGTAGTGTGTGTGTGTGTGTGTGTGCGTTCGTTCTTTTTGTACGGCCACAATGAACTATCCGCAACTGTTGTACCGTACACAATACCGTACATGTTTTGAGTACCAGTACTGAGACTGGCAGCCTCTGAATAGCGTCTTCCAATGGCAGCAATTTTTACTTTCAGTCTTTTGTTGAAAAATACTATTACAGATCTAATCAAACTAGAATACACATCGGTATATGCTGTTATACTTACTCAGTATACTTTAAAAGTAGAGAATACTGTTGGTTTCAATGTAGCTATACTTATAATGATCAAACAGAATCGTTCTATTTTCTCGAATGTTGAATGAACATAATATATTGTTGATCAACGGATGTATGTTGTATGTACAGTGTTTGGGTTGAGCACATTAATCATAGGGACTCGTTAAGAAGTACTAAATGTCTTCCCACATGTTGTTGTCATTCTTTCGTAGTTGTTGTGGTGAGCTTTATTTTCTGGGCGTGTTTATTCTTATGAACTACTAATTCTTTTTATTTGCAAATGGCCACTACTAATCACCATTATCTTATGAGACCCCCTAATATTATGTAGTGTGATGAGTTAATTAGTTAGGCGAAATATTGAATAATACCTGTTGAAAGTCTGCAACTAATGAAAAGCTATTGAGATATTCAGCGAATAAAACACGATTTTATGAACTTTTTCAACTGTTAGGTTATTCCACATTACAAGATAAAATGGCAGTTGTCATTTCTAAATTTACACTTTTAAAGTGATATGAAAAATGATAGGTTATGTATACAAGTTTTATAGGAAAAATTCCGTCTTCCGTTTCCGGGTGAGTAGCCCTCGTTGTCGTAATGAGCTTAATAGTAGTACCAATGAATACAGATACTATATTTAGTATAAATATAGAAGATAGTATCTGTATCTGTAGTAACAACTGAAGATAGTATCTGTATTCATTAGTAGTACTGGAAGAATATGACAGTTGATATCACAATAGATAGTAGATACTTCACGGGATATCTACACATATCCTAACTGTTCCCTGCTTATATGTGTATGAAGCTACTTTATATGTAAAAAAGAGTGATATTAACCAAAATTTTACACGAATATAATACAAGAAGTCGAGGAGATTATCACTTGGTGAGTCACAATAGTAGCTTATTCAAACAAAAACCTAGTTTTATTGGTAGGGAACTCTACAACAAGCTACAGCAGCTTTTAAAGAGTCTTAAAAATAAAGGAAAAATATTTTTAAAAAATTGAAAAAATATTTAGTTGCTAAAGCTTTTTATATTGTGCAAGAGTTCCGTTCAGATCAAAATTAAGCCTCACCTCAACTAATTGATTAAGTAATTATGGTAACCAGTGTATAAGATACTATAATTGTTAATCTGACTTGTCTTATACTCCTTAACTGGAGTCTCCAAGACGTAATCTAAAAAAAATATATATTGGAAGAGAACTGGGATTGTAGAACGTGTGAATAGTAGCCGGGGGGTGGAAATACCCATTACGGGATCGAGCTGGTTATGGCATTACTAGTTAATGACATTCCAAGAAAAAGGGTGTGCTGGATAGAAATAGTCCAACGGAAGGGTTGGGCGCAAAATGGCCACTTTATGAGTTTTAGGTAGAATTCCCTGGGCGCATCGATCCCACATTCCCCCAAAGGATTTTTTTGTAGATTACGTCTTGGAGACTCCAGTTGAGGAGTATAAGACAAGTCAGATTAAAACTAGGTTAGCTAGGCAATGTATTTGAAAAGAATTGATAGACTTCAATACCGTGAATTTGGATAAATAAATTGGATTATATCTTAGAACTGGGAAGTGATAGTCGAGTGCCGTAGCAGGTATCTGTTCAATCAGATATAAGCTACGAAACTTATGGGCGCTCTCTCTGTAAAGGTTACCGATTGGATTGTCCACCAAAAAAGACTCTGTTCTCTGCTGTAAGATCACTTCCCAGTGGTTCGGAACCTACCTAAAACTGTAGGTCCAACTCATCAATCACCATCATCCAATTCATACCCACGCACAGGTCTCAGACCTATGTGTCCTAAAAAAAAACTTCCATGGCGTTTAAAAAATGTTTTTGTTTTTTAATTATTTGACAAATTCCACCGATTTCATGGGCACTTTCAACGAGCTGCTCCGTATTCACTGGCAGCAGGTTACCTAGTTTCTTGACAGCACAGTTTGCTTAGAAATATGAGTTGGGTCATTGTGGTTGCTGTATCATCACTGCCTCTTGTCTTGTCTTGTTTCCCATAAAACGGTTCTTCCTTTCTCACGGTCGTCTAGGCCTTCTCTGTGTGTGATATAACAGGTCAGTACAACTGTTTTAGACAGATAACACCTTCAGACGATCATATCTTCATATTCAACATTATAATTACTTCATCCTGGACGTAAGTTATTAAAAGTACGGTCTAAGTACGACTTATTTCAATTGGAATGTGCTTTGAAAGGTGAATGGCAACTTGGTACCGGAATCATATCCAGCAAGGTTGAATTGTTGATCGGTATTTCATCTTTCAATGCCAAAAAGTAGAAAAAAACTAGAGGAAGGCCCAAGTGCCCTTCTTATTTCCCTTTTAAATATCCTTCAAATGCAAGAAAATTTCGAAAATCCTTACAAATACATTGCTGGGCATTCCAGGAATATTCATGCAAAATTTCATTGAATTTGGTCCACGCGTTTAGCCGTAAATGCGTTACAAACAGGCAAATGCAAAACGGTCGACTTGAAACAGAGACCTCTCTTCGTGCGGTCATAAAAAGTAATATATTCAGCTGTTGAATATGCAAGTTATTGTTCGAGATTAAAAGTTGAATAAACTAGTAGGCCTATACCGTTTTTGCAATAAAAATGTGCTTGAATGATGAAATTGTTATTTTTATTACTTTTTTACTCATTAGGTGAACTTTGTTCTGAATTATATGATTATTATACCCAACTCTTTTACTATTTGCAGGTATATATCATTGTATCTGTTGAAAACTCAAGCTATATTTGAGGTTTTTAAAATAGAGTAAACTAGTATCAATGAATACAAACGAGAATTCTCGGTAAAGATACCGGTTTGATGATAAAAATGTTCCTAAATAATAAAATAATTGAATAGTAAATAATAATAATTGAATAATTTAATAATAATAATAAAAATTGAAAAATCATGTTCTGATTTCATTGATGATTATACTCATCTCTTTTACCGTGCACAGGTATTATTTACAGGTATATATCAGTGTACAGTTGCGTCTAATTACCATAATCTATCAAGAGCCTCGTCCAACAGGTAATAATAACGGTCCAGAGCACCTGATCGCGAACAAGCTGCTCTTTTACTGTTATTATTGCGAAAATTTACGTCAGTTGCATAATTTTAGAGTGATGAAGGTCATATGTTCTGTCAACTATGGAGCTAACATTAGTGCCTTGTTCATTATCTGTATGCTGGCAAGCTCAAATCATAGCAATTAGGCTCCATATACTAGTTGTACAATACGTTACCTCTTTAGCTGAGTTCTAGTTGGTTTATTCTGTAATGAACAAAGGTTGATTTGTAATGCACAACCTGTATCGAATCCATAGGAAGCGAGATTAGGTAGTTTGTTGGATGCAACTATAAGAATGTATGTTCTCTGCTGTAAAATCACTTGCGGTTGGTTCGGGACCCACCTAAAACTGCAGTTTCAACTCATCAATCACCATCATCCAATTCATTACCCACACCACACACACAGGTCTCAGACTTATGTGGGTTTCACCCTCCGAAAAAAATAGTACAGTGGGCTTTAAAAATTTGGGATTTACTTCTAGCTTTAATCAGTGTTTCCATTTTCATCAATGGATTGAATAGTTTATTCTCATGTTGAGTGCAAAATATTGTTCAAATTGATAGGAAACTAGATTGTTTATTTTCACATGGGGATCCACCTCTGTATGGAATTCATTGCTAGTTTGGAAAAGTGTTTTATTTTTATTGATGAATTGTATTAATGTTTATTCATATACTTGCAAAATATTAATCGAACTATTAGGGGACTAGATCAGTCATGCATGTTTAATATTCAACCTAACATGAAAACTGACACTATATTTCTATTTAAATGATGATTTTACACACTTGAACTGGAGGAATACATTTCACTACTGAGGGGAAACCTAATCAGCCTGCTACCCCTGTGAAATAATTTTAAAATGACTATAAAATGTAGCAGGCTGTTGAAGCTTCTCTTGAGAAATGAAATGCATTCCTCTAGTTTCAGTGAGTAACATCATAATTGTAATACACTTTCAGTGTAAGAAATACACTTTCAGTGAAAGAAATACACTTTCAGTTTTGATATTAGGTTGTTCAAGTATTTTTTTCATGGAAAACAGCACAGATTTGATATTCAGATCTCTATTATGATTGGCGATTTTTCTTCTCATTTATGGAATCAATGTTTTGTTATTTATTGATGCGTGAAATTATTGTTTTTTCGTTCGTGGATGTAGAATATTGCTGGAATAAATCAGATGAGGTCAATTTTAATGTAAAATGATATTGTTTCATTATAACATATTTTACAGATAGTTTAAATGGAAGATCTAATATAAAAACTGACACTCAAATATATGATATTCACATACTTTTACTGAAACATCACAGATAAATGGAAAGTTGAACCTGTGTAACCAAGAGAAGTTATACATAAAAATTCAAAATTATGGAAATTTATTGAGAAGTTTATGTAGTCTCAGTGAGAAGCTAAATTATGATTCCTATGTAGCCTTTGATACAGATCTAGATTACAGTTCTAAGGTTTTTTGGAGGATGAAGGCCAAATAGGTTTGTGACTTTTGTGTGGGTAATGAGTTGGATAATGGTGGTTGATGAGTTACACCGAATGAGTTGTAGGTGGGTTCCGAACCACCGAGAAGTGATATTGCAGCATAGAATAGAGTTTTTGCTGGTCAATCCAATCGGTCACCCTCACGAAGAGGGTCCACTAGACTGAACAGAAACCTGCTGCGGCTTGGGGCTGTCACTTTCCTACTGACAGCATTAGAAGCATTAATTTTTTTATTTTCATCAATCAAATACAGTAATAAATTTATTTTATACTCTCATACATTTAAGTATTGTTTATATTGTAATATTATATGACATATATGACCTAAAATTGATTTTTTTCTGTTCTACAGATATCTGGATAACAAACCATCTCATTGAAGTACAGTATCACCATTAACTTCAGCATCGTCTAAAATGAGGTAGGTTGACTTTTATTGCTCATTTTAATCTATCCCTTTTCTTCCATATTATCTTTTGTATTTATTCTTATAAATTTCTCCCATTTATTCACTAACTTCTCACAATGAATCATGAACAGCAATTAGAAACGATGCATCTTGATGTGGCAATCTTATATATTTAATTTCGTAAGCCGATTCTTTGCGTCAAAATTTTGGGCGTATAGCAAGTCGTAGAAAGATGGGAGAGGGCTGAAATTGAAGGTCTCAATCCCGTGATGGTGGGAAAACTATTGGAATTTCCATAATATTAGATATAACGTAAAATGTTCTCCATAAGAATAGCATTGGAAGTCAAAAACGTCTGGTTTGATTACATCAATACATGTGATCGTGCTTTATCTTCAAGTCAGTGCTCAATATTAACATCTGGGTTACTTGGGATAGTATAATCTTAAATTAGACATGTTCTAAAAATGTTTTGTTTTGTTTACATTCCTTTACATTGAAAAATATTGAAGCTAATAAATTCAACAACAACAACAATAATAATAATAATGAAAATAAATTTTTTTTTTTTTTTTTGTAGATTACGTCTTGGAGACTCCAGTTAAGGAGTATAAGACAAGTCAGATCAACAATATTATACACTAGATACCATAATTACTTCAATTAGTTGAGGTGAGGCTTAATTTTGATGTGAAAGGAACTCTTGTACACTATAAAAAGCTTTATCAACTAAATATTTCTTCAATTGTTTTTTAAATATTTCTATATTTTCAAGACTCTTCAAAAACTGCGGTAGCTTGTTGTAGAATTTCCTACCAATATAACTAGGTTTTTGTTTGAATAAGCTACTATTGTGACTCACCAAGTGATAATCTCCTCGGCTTCTTGTATTATAATCATGTACATCAAGATTTTGGTTAATATCATTCGTTTTTACATATAAAGTAGCTTCATACACATATAAGCAAGGTACAGTGAGGAGACCAAGTCTCTTGAACAACGGCCTACATGAATCTAATCTATTTACTCTTTCTATACACCTAACCGCTTTCTTTTGGATCTTAAACACCCTATCAAGATTTTGTTTTGATGAATTACCCCATACTAAGATAGCATACCTAATATGTGACAGTAAGAGCCCATGGTAAGCTGTAAAAAGTAACTTTTTGTCATTCAATCTAGCGAGCTGTCGCAGGACAAATACCCCAGATGAAATTTTACTACATATTTTCTCAATGTATGGAGTCCAGGTCAATCGTCTATCCAACATAACTCCTAGAAATGCAATTTTTTCTTCCTGGTCTAATTGATTATCATTTACAAACACGTTTATAGCCCTATCTTCATTTAAATTATGTTTGTTTTTGAATTGAAGGTATTGGCATTTTTTACTATTTATAGTTAACTTCAACTGATTTAAAAATTGGACAATGGACTGCACACCTATATGGGCACTTATTTCTAAATTATCTAGAATGGAATTGCTGAAAATGAGTGATGTATCATCAGCAAATAAGAGGGCTCTACCACTAATTAATTCTTTAGGTAAACGGTTGACATATAACAAAAAAAGCAATGGACCTAGTATTGACCCCTGAGGCACTCCAGCTTGCACCTCTAATTTATTAGATTTATTCTTTACTATACTATTACCAACTACTGTAGTTAGTTCTACACATTGTTTTCTCCCAATAAGATATGATTCAAACCATTTCAGTTCAACCCCATTTACACCTACATTTTGCAGTATTTCCAATAAAGTTCTATGATTAACACAATCAAATGCCTTTGACAGATCTAAGAAGATTGCAGTAGCTTTATCACCTGAATCTATTATATCTATTAGTTTTTCAACTAGAGAAACTATGGCTGTTTTTGTTGATCTCCCTTTCTGGAAAATTTTACTTATTACATTTAAAATACTAATGGGCCTATAGTTTTCTACCTTTTCTCTATCACCACATTTGAAGATTGGCAAGATCTTCCCCTCTTTTAAATTATCTGGAAAAACACCTTGTTCTAATGAATGATTGATCAGATGAATCAAAGGGTCTAACAATTGATCTTTACATTCTTTCAGAATTTTACTGGATACCCTATCCATTCCCACAGTTTTTTTATTATTTAAACTATCAATGATATTTGACAACTCGTCTTGGCATACTGGGTGGAATTTTAATTCGTTCTGAATCCCCTCAGTATTCCTCATGTTTGCATCACTAATACCTGTATTAAGAGATTTTTGAAGATCCTTAGCAACCAGTTGATAATATCTGTTAAAGAAATTACAAATGTCTACACTATCACCAATATATTTGTTATTTTCGTTAATTATTCTGGGGACACTAGTATAAGCATCTACATGAGCTACTTGCCTATTTTTGTTTATTACATCCCACACTGCTGTGTTAAAGTACACACTATTATTCAAAATTTCAGCTGTTTTCTTACATTTCGCTCTTTTCACTTCTCTTGTATAATTTTTCTT